>ATSW01000270.1:0-19722 GCA_000444245.1 Botryllus schlosseri
TTTCTGTTCACCCCATGAAAGTGTTAGGCTGTCTATAGAAACGATCCTCACCAAATCTGGTTCAATTCCAACCAGTGGAAGCGGAGTTATTGTCGTCGAAAAATTTGGATTTGAATAAAATAGTATTTACGGTGACCGATTCTTTGTTTATTTATTATAGGTGTGCTCACCGTAAATACTATTTTATTCAAATCAAAAATTTTCGACGGGGTGAACAGAAAATTTTCAAATTTTTTTTCATTTACTTTTATATAATAAATAGAAACTTTCTTCTCCTGTAGCAAAGCGGTTACTGGCTGGAATTGAACCAAATTTTGTGTGTAGGCTTAAATTAGATAACCTAACAATTTTATCAAGTAGCCAGTACGATTTGAGAAAAAAAGTCATTTTTGAAGAGCCCTATGAGCGTATAGTGTCGAACTGCAGCACCGTAGACCGACACTGCTGACACTCAACCTGTTACGGGATCGTTGCTAAACAATTGAGTTCTCCAACATAAACAAAGCGCGAGTGATCTAATCCTGTACGTTTAAATTTAGCGTTGGGAGATATTAAATGTTACTTAGTGATCGATCGCATCGAATTTCAACAAAGGTCTTGAGACGCGTGACGTATCTGCAACACAAGAACTCGAGTGCATCCCATTTTAGCACAGATTGAATTTAACGCGCGAGAGGTGAACAATTCGCTAAACACGGCATCGCGCGACATTAAAATAGCATCTCCGATCTGTCAGTTATGATTTGGATAAAAAGATATGAGCGATTACGTGCCTGCAGCGAAAACAATCTTCGTTGAAATATAATAGAATCATCACATATTATGGGTGTGGAAGCGTTGGCTACAATCATACGTTTTATCCAGTATGTTTTGAAAATCCAGATAGCTGCGCTGTCACTGACCCGATAAGCACATTGCAAGTAGCAGACGATCTCCAAATATCGCCATCACGGCAACGTCATAGAATAGATAATACTGACATACTGCGAACACTGTACAATACGAAGTGAACGGGTGAGAGTTATACTTATTACAAGCACCGTAATCCCTTTGTGTATGAAAGCCTCACATCCGATGTATACGAATACTAATATTTGATCAACGCTCTTTACACTCAACCTCTGACAAATGACAGTGAGATATTGCTGCGGGAAGCTGTCGAATATGTTGCCCCGACTTAGCCTACCTGTAGGCTAACCAACCGGGTTAGGTGCTGTGGATATAATCGCAGAATCAGAATGTAGGGTTTTGCAGCACATGGTCAGAGTAGGTATGACAAGCCCTAGTCGGCACTGCGCCGAATTGCTCTCTTTTAAAGCGATTGTCCCATGCCCCATCGAATATGTCAAATCAAATTCGCAACCTCATCAACAAAATTTGTGGTCAGTTACCTCAATCATTATTCTTGCGTTATACTTCGGAATATGATAAATAGATGGATCGTACACGAAAATCAGAGGTTGTATTAGCAATATTACTCCAGCTGTCAAGGACTCGGAGAGTATTGCTGCGACTAAATGATTCATGCAACAGAAAACATCGAGCGATTTTGAGCTGTGCTATTGATGATTCGAGAATCAAGATGACTTAACTTTAAGTGCATGTATCGGTATACAATACAGGGTGTCATGAGCAAGACGATGGCCTTTTGAAAACAAATGGTCGACACAATGAAAGTAGCACACTGCTGGTCAAGAAAGGTTCAAATATCGCAGTGTAAAGCATAATATTGTGTATTGTAACGTACCGATATATAAAATTTCCTCTCTATCAGGTATTTCATCGGCTGAATTCCTATATTTTAGCACACCAAAACAAAGCGTAACTCGCAGACGTTACAAGCGCTCATTCGTCACGCAGGCAGTTCAACCCGAATCGATGTGATATTTAAAATATCATTCTCTCTGCATCGTGAGATTTGTCAAGTGTTTGCAAATGGTGCCGAGCAATTAGAAGGCCTGAAAAACAATTTTACTTCCATTTCGATGATAAAATATAGAAGAGAGCGGCAATTAGTGGCCCAAGTGAAGAAATTAATTATTGACTTGCAACGCTTTATTTCGTTTGGATGATTCGCGGTATGGCGATGTTCGCACCTGCGCATTTGCAAGTCCAGGTAAGAATTACAGTTATATCGACTGGAGTTTCGTTTCGTACAGTCTATGTGGGAAAAATAGAACAAGTATGCTCCTCGTACAATCTCCGCCATCTGAGGGCTATCTACATGGAAAAGAAGCCACATTACAATTTCTCACCAAAGCTTAAAAATTTGATGACCATGTAAACGATTATATGCTTGGCTTGCTGAGTCATCACCTATTTCGAATTATGCGGCCCCTATTACTTCGCATCAGTGTGTTGACGTCACAAACGAATCGTGTTATTACTTTGTTCCGTGAATTTTGTGGCGTCCTCCTGTAACTGGTATGTATTGTTTTGTGGCCCTCTCCTTTAGGAAACTATTATTTGCAAGGCATTTTCTGCAACTATGTAGATGACGTTACTGGACTGACCAAATTCAGGGACGTGGTGGGGAAAGGTGTTAACGTATTGTGTAACGGTGAAGTTACGTTGACGAACCCTTGCGAGATACCAGTAGGAATGAAGTCGCGGTATTCAGATTAAAACAAGGGTGGGTAAAACGCCCATTCTAAACCAATCAATACTCCCGTACGCAGATCATAAACAAAACTCCGTTGTAGTAGCGAAGGTACAAATCACAACACAATTCAATTTCTGCGAGTGATGGGCGTACGCTACAGCGGGCAGGCAGATTAATACTGCTGTCGTTTTATTGTCGCTGATAATAATGATGATATCACGGGCCAGACGATTCTTCTCTTCGGATGATATCTTCAACTATCAACCTATAGCACATCTCCCTTTGGGTATAGGATTTTATGTAACCGATCTCTAATACTCTCTGATCAAGAGCACATAGATAAACCTCTAACAGTCAAACACATGAGCAGGGTTACTAGAGTCGACGGTGGACTCTGAGAGTGTAATTTTCAACCGAAAAACAGTACAATCATAATATAAATACAGCATCACCACAACGAAAATGTGATGGTAACTAAAATAACTCTCAGGCTCATATTAACGTACTTTGACATCCGTTTCCCATTATGCGGCGCAAAGTCAACACTCTACGTGTTTTGAGTGGCGCATTTCACGACTTCTTCGACTTGGTCGTTGTGCGATTGGGTACACGGTGACCTTCCTTTATGTGGAAATTTTCAGGAAAATAGAAAAGTGGTAATGAAAAGAATTCAAGAATTTCGTTAAATATCCTCGCGCACAAGAACTTTCGAAAAAAAGTATAATTTCAATTGACAGCAGAACAAACTCGCGACTAAATTGCTCGCCGCGCAACATCTGAAGCCATGATGCCCATAAATCGTTCGAGAACGAAGTGCTGGAGCGGGGCCTATCGTAGGCCCCGGTTGGAGGATAATGAAAGGTCTATCGTTCAACAATATTCTGACTGCAACTGCAATCTACAAAATTTCAATGATTTTGAACCGGAACGCCAACTGCCCTCTATGGTTGTGAAATCGTGAATCTCCACGATTTACCCCTTGAATCGCGGATTTTTTGAAAATGGGTAGCGACTCGCTCTAGTTTGACTATTTTTGCAATGAAACACACGAGAAGGACCTCCAAACCATGAGCTATATATTAAAAATAAAATGTGAGTTATGGTGGCACTGTTGCTCTTCTGTATATATAGCATATATATGCATTATGCAATTGCACTATGTACGTACACTCGTACAGTTGGGATATGTTTCTGTTCCTGTTACGATATTTGTACTATAATGTAGGGAAAGCAACGGGGTGAGCATTAACCGGCGAGGGTCGTTTATCATGATGACGTCACAAGTCCAGTGTCATCGTTCCTAAGGTTCGGATTTAGGGCCGCGGCAGAAAGGGGTTTAGAATCACTGAGCTATAATATCAGATAAACACGTTGCTAAGCGGCTGCGGAATACACTGCACATGAGAAGTTGAGAATACACGAGACTCCGTTTGTAATTGAATCAGAGATATAATATTGTCTTATAAGTAGGATATTAAGAAGGCAACGCTTTGTGGAATATGGTTAATCCGCAAAATCGATTTGGTCCAATCATTGGGATGATGCTGATGGAACATACAGAAACGACCTAAAGTCATGAAATGAAGTCATAATACACTATTCATATATGCGAAATTAGTCAACGATTAAACACTGTTTACCAATCTTGGCAAGGCCGAGTGGATTAAATTAATTCCATAACGAAAGCGGCTACACTTTTCTGATCAAAGATATCCTACAGGTACGTACAAGTAACAAGTACTAATCGATTTATTCATCTGGTAAGCTAAATCGTTTTAATATGTTTAGGGTAATGCCTTCAGTATCACAAATATTTTATATCGCACTGGCACTTNAACCATTTATCCAACTCAGACATTCACATTAACATATTACAAAGAGTATATTTTGGATAAGAAATAGATGCCACGCTCCAAATAAAGCCCGGAATTCGACTGAAAATGATAAGAGCAAAGTATGCGCTGTGTATGTTGAAATCTTATGATTTGCACCAAGAAAATAAATTATCGATTAGACGCATGTTGCTTGCAACGAGTAATTTTCTCGAAACGTGACGGAGATACTTGCCAGCAATGTATTTCTGGTGCAGAAGAAATTTTTGTCGTATTCTTGGCACATTCAGCTGAGGAAGGCTGCTGAATACAGACTTGTTCCTAGTTCCTATTGAGTACTGTACTGTAAGTGCGACCAGTGNAACAGCGGCGTGTGAGGCCTGCATCAGCAACGCCAAGCGCTGTGTAAGTGATAGAATTCCCCGAGGAGATTTAATTGCATAAACTATGATCACGATCAGTAACACTTACCAGTAAGGGAAATGTTCGATAATATGATTGAAATTATTTGGTCAGTAAAATTCGCAGGCCAAGCGAATGTCAAGAGTCCAAAAGTATTAGAAATNGAAATAAACATCCTAAAGCGAGTATTCTCTATGAACCCATCGCGTACCGCGTAACAGAAACGAGTCATATCGAAGTAATCTGGCTAGAAGGCAGATACCAGATAACACGGTATTTTTGTGAATGGAACTTCTTCGTCATGGAACGGCAAATATCGCTTCATGGCGAAGTGACGAAACAAAATAAAGAGAACTAGAGCGGGGAGAGTAACATCTTTTGTAGCGAGAGTAAATACTTTTACGCTAGACGTCCGCCAGGAAAAAGGCTTGGCGACGTTACCTTGCGCGGATTGTGTTTTCCATTTCAGAAGAGATAGCTTACT
The DNA here is from genome assembly GCA_000444245.1 of Botryllus schlosseri. Taxonomy (NCBI): domain Eukaryota; kingdom Metazoa; phylum Chordata; class Ascidiacea; order Stolidobranchia; family Styelidae; genus Botryllus; species Botryllus schlosseri. The sequence goes on from ATSW01000270.1 coordinate 5,321, forward strand.
CGTTCACTTTTTACTAGATGTAGCTGCGCAAAATAGAAGAGACAGATACTACAATTCGCACAGAGTTTTATTCATAAAATTAAAGTCGTCCGCGCGCTAGTACGATGTCATGAAACGAGTTCGCGGGTCGTAGATTGCCGAAGGGCGTCATAAGAGTTTAGCGAAGAATCATAGCGGATTTTTGTTGCTAGTTTTGTGGAAGCGGAGAAAGCGATAATAATTTGAGGGCTCCAAGCCTAAGACTTCCTGGAATCCACTATTATGTGTATAATGCGTATTCAGAATTATGGAAAGATAGCTTTTAGCGCAAGTACCGTTCTTTCTGCCGCCATATCTATTATTTATATTTGCAGTTATCGCGTTTCCGAACGCATGGGTGCAGCTACCATATAATGTTTACAATTTTCCACGTTTTGGGGGCAACTCAGGATGATAATTTCGATTTATCTCAACGTCGCCCGAATCTGTATATCAGCTGATCTTCACAGATTATCAATAAACGTGTTGTAGCAGGACATGAGATTTGCAATCGGGAACATTGCTACGTTGACATCATCCGGCTTATTGCAGTGCAGCATGTGCCAGAGATCTAATGAATAAATAATTTCCATGTCAGCGGCAGGTAGCGATAGGCGTATGGTGGCAGGGGCAATTGTGCAAACTTTCGCTTTTGACAATTTTACTCGCATGACAGACGCGATACGCGCTGACAAACGAACCGGAAATGTAATTAGTTGTGGAACATAATTCTGACAAGGTCCAGTCACGTTGTACCAGCTAATACATTATTCATCTGTTCTCACCTCGTCAATTATATTTTCCAACTTTTGATAACGGGGAATTCGCTAATTTCCACAATAACATGACCGATTTAGGATATAATTAAGGATTACGTTTTGCAATTAGCTTATTTGTTTGAACTCGCCTTCACTATTCTCGAACGTTCTATCAAGTAGATATGTTTCGGTTATGTTTGTGCATCCTCTGTGGTCACTGCGATATGGAAGGCCAGGATAGCAAAGTACAGGCTTTGACCGATAGAGATATATTAACTTTATCTGTCTGCACGGACATCTATATCTAGTACATTATATGGGATGTAGCCTTCATACGCTCTCTTAGTAACGAGTTGACTATTTCAAACGCGGCCCAACAAACTTACGACGTATCTCTCCACTGTTGCTTGCGATCCATGTATATTCTGCACTAATCAGATATTGCAAACCGTCTGTTATAGTAACAGTCAAATTCGATTGATATGTGGTGCAATGCGAACACACTACTAATCATGACAGGTTAAATATTGTATTATCCAACCACGGCAGGAAGCGCTTGCAATTTGAATGTTTACTCCCCTGTATTAACCCTATGACCCCCATCTCAATCGTAGGCGCATCGTGACATATCCCCATTCCCCACATCCGTGTCGTCTTGAAAACTAGAGCAATTGATGAATCGCGGGGCTATCAACGGTTGTAAAACGTGTTCTCAATTAAACCAAAATCGTACTAGCGTCGCAATGTTATCCGCAAACAGTATCACTCACGTGGGAACTAATTAGCGATATCTTCTCATAGCAATTAAACGCTTATTAGCACTTCGTAGATTATAGCTATTGTCACGCTGCCTTCTCTACGTAAATAAACCCCGATTCGAGCCAGCTATTTCGATATGCATCGTTATCGATGTGTTGGAGTTGGTTTAAATCTTGCAATGCCGCTTTGCAGTGACCGTGCTGTCAATTTAGATTACTATCTTTCCAATAAAACAAGTCAGGTTTACTTCGTCAATAGACTCCGTCTTGGGGCCTCCATTTTGTTTAGGCCCGCGTTTTGTATGACTATCGCAGGAAGCGACGCAACGACAGGGCAAAAGTACTTCACCAACTGGTAAATGATCATACGAGCAGTATCGCGTTACATCGGTGACAAGAGGGCTTCGGGAGATTTGATATCAAGTTACTATCAATCGCCTTTAGGGTAATTCTTAGAGACGGAAAGGCAGGCATCCTATGTAGCCGCGCGCGGACTATTATTTATTGAATTCATTACCGCAATAGTGGCGACGCATCGTCTCGTTGCAAAATTACCTTCGCACCGACTTGACATGACAGATGAACGCACGATACGCGCGGCGCGAGGCCAAAAAATTTACGTACTACTGCATATTCGCTATCCAAATTTTCGGATGCGATATCGATACTTTGTAAATGCTATTTTTCAACCTTGTGTCTTGTTTATAATTTCGTGGCAGCATACGATAAGCACGTGTAGGCTAATGCCAATCAGCACGGTCGGCAATAGTTCCTAGCCAACAGGATAAAGAGCATTGTCGATGCGCGTAGGATTCCTATCGCTCTGAATCGCGATGTGTGACCAAGAGGTGCCATTGTTTCCTGCAACGGTAAGTTAAAAACTCTCCCGCAAATATCTACGTCGCCCGATTGAATTCCACTCGACCAAACTTACTATTATTCCAGTGCAATTAGGTCCATAGCGAGGAGTGCTTTCGAATATTCCTGACTGTGCTTTTTAATAACGGACATCCGTCAAAGTTTTATTGTGACGTCATACTAACGATGGCGTGTTGTTTTGAATTGAGGATTTGGCGACCACACGTGCATAGTGCCCTTTCCCGGTAACTCGCTCGATATCACATTGCCACACTATTGAATTCTATATTTCCTAAATTCGAGATGGCCTCTCTGCGAAAACTTGATTTATTTGATCGCCCGTGAAGATAATTGCCGGGCATTATAGTTAACTACGCTATAAATACGCAACGTGACCGGTTCGAATTACATGTCGCCCATTTCGGTAGGAAGCTTATCAAACTTTTATTGCGTTGATCCACAGAAAAATACGTCAATGGACCCGAACGATAAGAATTTTCCGAAGGGACCCGCGAATCTGAAGCAATCAGATGACGAATTTACCCTGTCGGACGGTAAGCCAGTCATCTAAGTTCGCAGATATTACTCATAAGGCCGGCCGGCGGCTCTCATAACAACTGTTAACGATCGAAATTTACAACCAGTCAATACCGATTACGCGTATGTTTTCCAAATGCTATTGCGTTTTTTCTCGACGAAACGCAGGCGCCCATTGATGCTGACATTTGATTTAAATTGTTTCTGTCAAATTACCGCTGATTTGCCTTTGAGTGATCTGTATCAGCGCTGGGATTCATCCGCATATTACGATGACGTATGGGATGCTTGAATTAAACCCATCGGTATACATGTATTCTAAACATTCGTATTTTTGCTTTTCAGATATCTTATCGCTAATCGTCAACGGTGAGCATCGCTTTACATTTGTTCTTCTATATCGCGCGGAAACTGCTGGGGTGGTGGTTTTTCGTTGTAAATTTCAGCGAGATAAGTCTTACCGACTTTCACCTGCGATAAACCATCTCGCACGCACATTGCTTATGTGGATATGTTATTTGTTTCAGCCGAAAGTCCTAACGACGATCAGTTCGTACCAGAAGTGGAACACCGTGAGTTATTTGCGTGTCTTTCTACCAACTTCTATCCGCAGTAGCTATAGACATATGAAATACTTCGTAATTTGTCCAACTGTAATAACAATCGGAAGCTTTCGCGTCGGAATTGTGCGTCGTCGCGTTACAAAAACGATACATCATATTTAAAGTTTTGGAATTGTCACGTGGTCGATATCCATTGTGCTGGTTTAGCAATGTCAACACCCATCGACAATTTCAACTTTGGCAGTCAAGCGCTAATAATACCACACTTCAATAGTTCGAGAACTCTTAACTTGTTAACTTCGCGTAATCCAAGCGCTGTTCAGCGAAGGTCAGCGGTTGAACGCCATGGTCACTGCGGGATGCGGGAAATTAAGCTGTAACCGCCGGTTACACTTTACTGCGTTTATCACTTAACGATAGCCGGTGACAAATAGCCACAGCTGGCGGTTGAGGTATTTATTACCTGTCGCCTTTACGAAGTTAAAAATCGCGAATCATTTGGCTTCAGTTTGCGCAGTGATTTAACGATCGCTGCGTGTTGGCACTGCGTTATCTTTTCGAAATGAAATACTTCCGAGTGAGGCGCTTTGTCAACAACAAGCCAGCCGAGTGTGTGTCGCACGCGCTAGCCTCGTATCAGAACCAATTTCCGCCATTCTAAAAAAATGAAAACTTGCATTCCGCAAATCCAAGTTATATAATTTGATCCGGGCGTACCGATTTCCTACCTGATGCGCTTTCCGAAATCGCCATCATGTAGTAAAGTGACGAAGTCTCGTTGATGAATATCGTGACCTATGATTCATGGCGATATCCCGTAGCGCAGAGGCGGCCAAGCACACATACACTACACTGCCGTTACACTCGACGGCATTTTACTCGCTCTAGATTTTATGAATGGAACGCATTGTTTCGTAGTTGTCGAGCGTAGAGACGGAGGAGTTCTATTTCACGCTTCGTCGCACCGAGTGTCGTACCGCGTATGTCGCGTATGTCCCGTATGTGCAATTGTGCATGTGCACTGTGCAGTTGTGCACTGTATACTACAGTACACTATACAATCCTTTCCATTGGTTATAAACACACTCAACGCGCGAGTTCTCTTGTGTGCGCGGTGCGCGCTTTCTAGGACGGCAAGCAAACAAACACGGTACGGGCGTCCGCCGATTTTCGGAGGCACCCAAGAAATTTACGATGGCCACTAAAGTTTGATAAATGCCCAGCTGTCAATTTAACCGCGCGGCGCGCTGAAAATCCACGGAGCAAGGGCTTTCGCGAGGTTGTAACGCAAATAAAAGCGCCCGGAGTAGAGAGTCGGGGTCAACGATCTGATTGAATGGTCTTAAGTTGTGAAAAGCCTGAATCTTTCTCTAAGCAAACAGTTTGTTTAACATTACTTCCGGAACACTCTCGCGAGTGCTTTTGAGCGCGGAGATTACTGGTGTAGCGCCACAAGTCCACTTCAAAACCTGTATTGTCGATTTCGTACTCGCACATAGAAAAAGGCGCCGGGTGTTTGAGAAATTACTGTAATTTGAGTGCTGGGCACGATGATTCGAGTGCTCGAATCCGAATCGAGTATTAATCGGAATGATTCGAGTCAAATCATGGCATCTATAGATCTTTATCGAGTTAAATATTATACACCCCTTTCCACTTTGAGATATATCTATCAATGAGAATTATAGTTTCCATACTTTCGAACCCTCAATTGATCGTATTGCGGCATCCAAAACACGTAGTAGGCCTACGAAGCTAATCACGTCAGTGGAAATCGTATTTCCGTGAATTTGTGAACGTGATCAACGACGCTGTCACAAAGTGAATGGAACAGGTACGATCGAAAATCTACCAAAATATCCTTAATGCGGGGGAGAACTGGCATACAAGGTACATATTCGACATTTCCGCACTGTCCATACTCTTACTCGAAACATTGAGGTGTCGTATTTTCCCATCGCAAGTGCCGATACGTAATAAAGCTCAAAATATTATGTATCGTAACGCTTTTTATTCTCCTTTATCTCAGTGGTCCACTTTGACAACGACACTTCAAAACCGGACTCGAAGGTGCCCGAATGCACAAATTCCTCCTTGGGATACAACACCGCCACATCAGACGGCAGTATCAGCGACCCTCTAAACCCGCTGCAGCTCAACAGTCACTTTGACGACGTTTTCGCCCCCGACACCCCACACGGGCGAGACCAAGATCCGTGCCTATCGCAGCAGCCGCAGGACTTATCCGTGCGACGCAACCCCGCTTTCAACCCGCACCACAATCAAGCCTCAACCCCAATTGAAGACACGCTAAGCAACGATGGGAGTGAAGTTGGGATGTTACGCGGTTCTGATGATAGATCTGCGTCCAGAAACTTACAGCAGTTCGCGGCTAGACAACAAAGACGCAGTATCCAAGTCCCTAACACTCTCGACATCAGTCACGGACACCGGGAAGGCACTATCAACCCGTATCCGAATTTCTACTCTCCTACCTACACAGGGCCTGTGGTATCGCCTATGAGCGATTGCGGCGCTCCGACAAGGAATCAGTTCCATCCCGAACGGCAAGGGGATATAAATTCGAGAAATCGCTCATGCAGCGCGGATTACTACGGACATCACCCTCATGCGGTGTTCTCAACCCAGGGTAGCGGTCATCAGTACGGAAACGGCTCGCAGCAATTCCGCGATTCATCCGCACCAAACCGACCCGAACACATCGACAGTGTAGCGGAACCTCCGCCGCTGTCGCATTTGCCGGTTTTGGCGCCCGACTACCAGCGCGAGCAAGGTAATGCGAGCCGGAATACTGTCACACCGACGGGCCGGGAGATTCGGCGGTTGTCTGGATATCACGCGGTAGCGGACGATAACGCAAGAGAAACGGGATATCAGGGCCTGCATCACTCTTTGGATCGAAGAGAGACCGGCGTGGAGTTCAGAGCGCCGCATCCTTGGCCTGGTAAGGATGATTTCCTGTGAATTCGGCACTAGGTGAATTCGTCATCTGAAATGTATTCACTATTATTATTATGAAGGTGATGCATTAACAGTTATTGTATTATTAAAAATTCGAAAATGAATGTTTCACTAACTATAAACGTGAATTGCGATATACCGCACTTGGCGCATTCGGAACTTGGTGAACTCGGCATGTCGAAGCCGTTGGTGTATTTAGCATGTTGAATTGGGCGCACTATAGCTACTTTCAAAATTGTTGATGAACGCCATAACACCAATCCTAACATGATCCCACCACGCATCGTTGAAAGGTGGGCCGCGCGCTCTCATCCTCCCCGTCCCATGACTAATGGCCAATTGGCCATGTGATATATGAATGCCCTGACCTCTGCATATCACTATTCACGCTCACATTTATTGAAACGATCATTTTGGAATTTTATTAATGCAATGTTGATGCATCGCTTTCTTACTAATAACAAGTACACGTTACGTTTCTAATGACGATTTCACCAAGTGCCATATATCACAATTCACGCTCACATATAATAACTTACATAACAATAATAGTTATAATTATTATCACGGACGCCGAATTCGCCCAGAGCCGAATTCACTGACAACTGTAAGAAACTACGATTATGATGGTGTCGCTTAAAACGCGGATCCGTGACCGGGGTAATTTTTTGCCGCGAGGGGTATTTTGATTATGGCATTCGTCACGGCGGTTCAAGTTTCCGTAATTTTGCATTTCTTCAAAATCCTCTATTTTTCGACGTCTTACAAAACCACTCTGTCGGAAATTTCCGGTGTGCACCAGACAAGCGGTATGAAGATTGATGAACGATCGCTAAAATACCGAGGCGCACCGCAAATCTCGTTAACTCAGCGCTGTTATACACAACTTATACGGAGACTTATGATAGTGGTAATCGCCCTGTACACAAAAGCGTTCTTAGCGCGTTCGCAACGCTACAATAGTCGCAAAAGATGAGTATTATGAACGGCGCTGTCAGAGCGCGCGCGTAATGTTAATCCGCGGATCACCGACAATGGCATACGCGACCGCTGTAACCGCTTATTTGTGTCCCAAGGCTAAAATGACGTAAGGTTTTTGCCGATTTTTGATGACGAGTGTGTGTGCGGAGCGCCACACTTTTTTCCGTGTTGTTTGTCGGCATACGATTCGTAATTATTTTGGGTTTGGATAATGATGGGAAAAACTTGAGCGTGTTTGGCTTTGCAGCGTTGGAACCTCAATCGAACGCATCGTGGCGTGTCGCCGAGGCATGGGATCTCATCCAGATTACTTCAGGGTTCTGACAAATCGATGTTTGCCATGAGAAGTTCTAATTCACTTGCGCTCCACCGTGAAATTGAGATTCACGCGTGGCTGACTTGCGTAGTGGTGCTGCGCTGTTTAATTGTGGATTTTTCAATGTTTGGGTCTAACATAGGGCATACCCATGACACAACAACTTTTTCAGTGATTGACATATTTGAACAGAAACAGTACTATTCTTATGCATTGGTAGGCGCCTACACCGAGTATTAGCTTTGAATGTTGCTGTATAAAATTAGCTAAATCGAAGCCTACGAGTACGTTGGACAAAGCCTATATAATAGCGACACACGCCAATACTCAATACTCATACTCAGTGTAGGCTTCCATCAAGGCATAAGAAGAATATGGTTCCCATTCGATTCGAACATGTCAATCGCTGACTAAGGTGTTGTGTCATGGATATGGGCTACTATTGTAGCCACTGTTTGGGGACGGTGTCATATCACTACCAACATCATATGCAGGCTGTCATCGACTTCCAGATTTCGGCTACAATATTTACATTCATTATAAAAAGGATAATGCCTGTTAAGCTGTGGTGATAATCGCGCTGAGATTTCATACTATCAACGACCAACGTAAGCCCAACTTGTCTTACGTAGCTGCTATATGTCAGCGGTATTCGTTATGCGATATGTGAGTTATTATTAATGAGTAATTGTTAATATTCCTGTCGACGTGATACGAATAAATCTCTCTCACAAGCCCCGACTCCGTGTAAGCGACATTTAACGCAAGCTGACCAATGACCATTGACCAACGTGCTGACAACATACAAGCATGTTTACCGTTCTCGTCATACAACCCGAACTATCGCTAGGTTCATCCTGTTTTTCCGTTGCGATAGGGCCTAAGGTACCATAATCTAACAGTAGTCATAGTTTTGCAATGACAATTGAATCGCTGATCGTTGGAGCGTCCAGTTTTCAAACGTAGCCAACTAACCCCCGACTCAAATTACATTTGGGGGTATTTCGTTGCGCCAGACCATAAATAAATGACCTCAATACTGCGCGGTGACTGATGCAGACTAAAATACAATTTGTGATGCAAAGGAAGCATTATCATTTATCAATATCTTACATTATTCAGGATCGCACGCTTACCACGCAGCAAGACATTATGCCACCGTTAACAGACCCGGCTTCCGAGAAAGGTAAGAAACGCGCACTCACACGGATAAAATATCCAAAGCTAGTCGAAGTTGTCACTAGTCCGCACTGCTACTAAAGTAGAAGTAATGTCATAAATTTCTGTCCAAGTGCAAGTAGAAGTAGCAATTCTCGGACATCCGCAGACTGCGTCACGTAGAAGTAAAAAATGAATGTTTTGAAAAGTACTGAAGTATGTAGTGTAGAGCAAGTAGATTCGTTGGAGTCGTCGTGTAATTATAGTAGTAAATCGGTGGTGGGATACTTTCTTTCGGAATAGCAAGTAGAGAAAGTAGGCAAAACCTATTTGTATACTCTGAAATAGTTGAAGTATTTCGTTACTGGCCACCTCTGAGTATAACCTCCTATTTTGCTCCCAGATTCCCCCATTCGGACCAGTCTCCTGGCGTGGAGCGGCCAAACGCAGCCCATTACCAGCACGGCGTGGCACACCCGCCGCTGACGCGCCACAATTCCGCGCCGGTCTTCCACGGCCTGCCGACCAATCATGTTCCAAGCGTCGCCGTGAAACAGGTAACGCGTACGCGACCGCCTGTGTGTGCCGTTACAGAACCGGTGTCATACGTATTTTGGCTGTTGTTTCAGGAAGCGTACTCGTCTACGAATGAGGTACAGCCATACCCGGTGCATATGGCCGTCAAGCTGGAAGCTGTGGATGATGGTACGCTTTTTTGTTTTGTTTTACGTAGGAACGGAACTGTACACCGTAAATACATGAGAAAAGTGTATCAACGAAACTTCCACCGTAGTTACGTGCAAATCAGACCGTCGGCACTTTCTTGTATTAAATTCCGCTCTCACACTCATTCCAAAGGGCGAAAACGAGTTTAATACACCAATCCTTATGGAGATATATACCAGGGGTTATATGGTGAGTTATGTTTACGAATGCCCCTTTTTGCGCCTTGTTGACTCCTGCATGAAAAAAGAGCCGACTGCACCCCTGGGATATATCTCCATGAGAATTGGTTTGTTTGACTTTTTCACCCATTGGAGTGGGCGTGAAATGAACACTTTCTACCAAAAAGTGCCGTTTACCTGATTTTCACACCAAGCTACGGTGGTAATCGGCGAAATCTGAGATTGTCGTTCCCGGTGTAGTCTTCGGCGTGACCAGCAAATATCTTGACGAGGGCAAAAATATTTACGGCACTGTTGTGATTCAATGAATAGAAAAATAGCGTGACCTTACCCGATGCCTAAAACTTCAGCGTGCCCCTTCGCTACGCCCATGGCTTTACTTTGAAGCAGTCGCCAGAGGATTCGACATTTCAAATCTAACTCCTATTTGAGCTCTAAATTCGTTCAAACCAATTCCAAATTCCAACCCCTTCCGTCTGTGGTACATACGCAATACGCATGTACGCAGATTCAAATTATAATCCTATTTTCATCTTCGCATCCAAGTCCATATCCGTTGGTGACTCAAATTCGAAATCCAAATATACCTGACCAGATTCTCAAAATTAAAGTGCAAATCGTGTACAAATGCGAATAAGACGCTGAAACCGGTTTGTCTGTTCCAACACCGCTCTCATATGCGTTAACTGGTTTTGCTGGACAATCGATTTCTTTTGAATTTGAATCGATTGCGATCAGTCGGTGATGAATTTCTGATCAAATCTAATATGAATGACTCAGCTATCGTGCTAAACGACCTAGCACGCTAAGATCATATGTTGTTTGTGACCTTTACAGACGAACAATGAAGCTTAATAACACTTCAAACTTTGAGGTCGTGTGTTATTTGCGACCAACTTTGCGAAGTGTCTATTGCCGACAACCTCTTCTGCAAAATTGTAAACGATATTAGACGCGCGGACGACGAGCGTTTCGTCTTTACGATGTGTTCCCTACCGTTTGCAGTCCGTTAACTGATTTCCGCTGCTAAATGAGGCAGATACTGAATGAGCGTGCCGTGACAAGCAGCTCTTGAGTTGTTGGGAAATTCTTGTGATTCACTTATCAGTGGCTTAACGAAGGCTCCAGGGTATCATGCTGCACGCATTCACGGCGTATGTATCCAAACTGACCAGTACAACCTGAGCAATACATAGAAAGACTGTTATAAACATCATGTAACTAGAGAATATATTGCGGGGCTGTTATGTTGTATCACGAACTCATGATGGCAACACTAACAATGGTAATTTACAATCTGCAGTGTTGCCAACAGAAATGACTACTAATCAACGCAACACAACTCAACAGAAAACAATCATGACCGGAAATGATCACAAAATCAGTCTGTCAACCAATCAGAAACTTTTTACCACAGGGTCAAACCGATCAATCAGGACCGTTGGTTAGCGATTGCCCATCCAATCGCCGACGGCTACTTTCAAACACTTTGCACGAAAAGTTAACGACTTTCCGGCGAGCTTATTGTAGACTCACTGATGTTTTGTTATCAAATCTGAGAAACGAGCCTTTGCAACGCAGCATTTTTGACATTTTGGACAACCATGATGTGCCTGTGAAATAAGACATACGGTGAATGCTCTGTAAACGCGTCTTCCACAATATTCACACTCAGGGGCCCGCCTTCTTCTTCCTGTCAAAACACGCGCCAAAATGCAACCTCCTACCAACACAACGACGCGCCCGCATCCGACATAAAACGTGCAGATTCGCCGCGCACACCGCATCCGACGCTTACTTAGCGACGACACCGCGGATTAAGACACATAATCTGGCGTTACTAACACGGAAAATGTCTCAGATCGCGCGATTACTCGCCTCGAACACGGCAATGTTGACTCAAACCTATCGCCTATAGGAGCTGCGACTATTGTCATCGCGCGTGCAAAGATTAACCTTACATTTAACGCTATTGTGCAAAGTAAACATGAGATATTTATTTTTTCAGATTTCCAAATATTTCAAAAAGCGTCACCGCACGGATACCCAGCCCGTCCGCCAGTGACAAAGGTGCCAGCAATCTGCCTGATAGTTAAAAACAACCGCTTTAACCCCGCCCTTTTTACCGACAGAGACACAGCGCCAGCGACATATTAACAAACGCCAAACCCAAGCCGACTGTGACGAAATCGAACCCGGTTCGGAAACCGTCCGATGCCGGAGAATCCGGTAAATCGCCGGGTTCAAAACCGGCGAAAACGCAGAAGGAAATCATGCCGCCGCCCAGCGCCATAGCCAAGGCGGACGAAGGCGGCAAGTCTGACAAGAAAGGGAAGGAAGAGGATCGGAAAAAGAAACCGGAGACGCCGCCCTCTCCGACGCGCCGAAATCGGTACCCCTCCGGAGACGGGAAAGGCGACGGGTTGTATCACAGCCCGTCCGACGCGCTGGTTCCGGACATGAACGGCGCCAGCGAAGTCAGGTATGTTCACGAGTCGCGGTTTCAGTTACGAGTAATTGCTGCTTGTTCGGAGTACCCAAGTTGGTTTTCTCGTACCTACACCACTTACTCAAGTGCTTATGTTTTCAAACCACTTCCACTTCTACTTGAACAGTTCAGGCAAAAACTACCTACTGTTTGCACTTTGGATTTTGCGATGTAGATAGTCGGTTTAGGAAATATTTGTATCGTTTTTATGAGTAGTCATCGTTGGTACCGAAGTAGAAGTAAAAGTAGCGATTTGCAAGTAAGTATCTGACCAGCCCTGCTGCTACTTGACAGTGAGCACTGAGCAGCTTGTTAGGGAAGCTAGGCCTAGAATACTTACTTTTTTTACATACTTTGGAATCGCTAAACTTGTACTTGATTGCCAATGACGACCACAGTGACCACTACGCGGTCAATATATACGGTTGCGTTTACACAGGGAAACCAACCACCCGGGTTCGTCGTACCACAGACGCGGCAGTTTGCAGCTGTGGCAATTCCTGGTCGCTTTGCTCGAGGACCCTTCCAACCGTCATTTTATCACGTGGACAGGCAGGGGGCTTGAATTTAAACTCATCGAACCCGAAGAGGTATGTGTAATTGTGGATATTATAATATACTTGATTTTGACGCCGTCGCGACTGTAGCCTGCGTGGATGCCTTACTATAAAATGTCACGGACACTATTGTGGAGCCATGAATGCGAGATATCAATGGTTGCTTTTTCTTTGTTTGATATTCATCGTGTTTCGACCACATTAGTGATTTAACACCAGATCGCTACAAGTCGGCAGCGACGGAATAAAAATGATGAATATTGGCCTGGTGAATGATGAATATCGTAGGCCCCGACCAGACCGATATTCTTTATTTTTGATTACGTATATATACCGACTTGTAGCACGGCTCACTTCTATGCTTTTACAAGACACCGCTTTCGCGGATCACGTGGCGAGGAAGAGCCTAGATAATCCACCAACACATAGGTAAGAATCCTGGATATCAACGGTTTCTTTTTCATATTCAGGTGGCGCGAAGGTGGGGCGTGCAGAAAAACCGACCGGCCATGAACTACGACAAGCTGAGTCGCTCGTTGAGGTATTACTACGAGAAAGGGATTATGCAAAAGGTACGCGGGAATGATTCTTGTTACGTCCAATCTTTTGTATTCGCTCGTTACTGCATAGCAGACGTGTTCAATGTATAGTCAGCTGTTTAAGTAGAAGTAGAAGTAATGCCGAACATTTGTACATAATTGCAAGTAGAAATAGGCAGTTCCTGGACATGCCGAAACTCGTTCAAGTGGAAGTGGAAAATGAAAGGTCTACACAACCTCCTTGGTGTATTATTACCAGAGGCAGCGTGGAAATAGCGTTTTCCAAGACATCTCAAAACTGCTTCAAGTGGAGGTAGTGAATTAACGTTTTAAAAGTGCGCAAGTGGCTAGTTTCGAAATAGCAAGATGCGTCTTCGCGACTGACGCAAAATCACCACTGACGCTACAAATAGGCGCAATTTACGAAAATATATTCCGTTAACTTGGCTATTTCGGCCAGTTTTTATGACATTCTCACTCATAAAAGTGATTGAAATATATCCTTAAACGACTTTCTCTTAATGAAATGAATAGTGTTAAAAGTATGCAGTTTGCCTCAAAACTGCCAAAAGGGAAACCACTTTACTTTAGTAAGTTGTATTAGTAGGCAAGTAAAGGCAAAATCAGCATAAGTGCTTCGACAAAGTAGAAGTATAGGGTACTTCATTATTGACCACCCCTGGCCATTACTGATCTCTCTGCGAAGTCCCTGTGAAACAACCAGTTCAACTCTCTTACACAGGTAGCCGGAGAGAGATACGTCTACAAGTTCGTATGCGAACCGGACGCCCTGTTCTCGCTGGCCGGGCCCTTAACCCCGCCCGACAGATGCATGACGCCCTTCCAGATGTCGCCGCACCACCCCTACCAGAACCACCCGGACTTCCAGAAATTCATGCACCACGGACACCACCGGATCATGTCCCAAATGCACGACCACCGCGGTCCGGCGTACCCCTACCCGCCGCAGTCGCCGTTCAACCC
>ATSW01000271.1:0-19509 GCA_000444245.1 Botryllus schlosseri
ATATGGAACTCATGAGTGTCACCTAATATGATGTGTACCTGTTTTTCTGCCATCATAGCATTGTTAAACCACATTACAAGACTGACCATTCAAGCCAACTGTCCCACTTTTTTTTGTTTTTTTAGTTGGGTGTGCCTGTTTAGTTGTTTGGTGTAAGTAAACACTGTAATTGACTTTTGTTGTTTGTATTTGTGCTGCCAACATGCCGTATATATCTTGCTGCATATAGAGCTGCAGATAATTATTTAATATACCGGTGGGTGGTGGTGGCATTTGGACCATTCCATTGATTTCTATATATAGCCGGGCTTCTCAATTAGGATTTTCATTTGCTTTTTTCTTATTGATTTAATTAACTAGTGGCCCCTTTGTGATATGTCACAGAGTTGTCAATCATTGATTTGTAAGAATTCTTTTCTAACCATATTTTCTATATTTTCTCCGTCCCTGACAATCTTATGTTAATAGGGTAATGTTCATTGGGATAAAATTCATTAGATCAATTCTGATAATAAGGTGTGAGATGTCATGTGATTTCTGTCACTGAAAGGATTTATATATTGGCCAATTATCAAGTTAATCACCCCTGATTTTAAGATTAACTTATTTACTTCAGCAGATTAGTTTAAGTTTAATTCTGTTTTGGTCTTGTCTTTGTGGCTATGAACACAGGAGCACTGGCTGGAAATAATCTGATATCTCTCTTATTGTGCATAATATTAGTTGTAAATAGTGAATTTGAACTCAATTATTGTGAGATTACATTCTATTGAACGTAGGGGTACATAATACACAGGTTGTGTTGAGGTGTGACAATTCAAATGTTAGCTTCAAGTGAGAATTCTGTTATTTTGCGAGTTGCTTCAATATAATTTGGATTGATAATGCTGCTAAGTTTATTCTCCACTGTTGATTTATCAATGCTGATCAACAAATAAAGAACTGTGTAAAATAGAACCTCGCTCAAACATGTCCAGAATGTGTAGGGGAGTTTAATATTTGACCATCAATGCGATTATTTCTTTCTTGAGGCATAGTGTTATGTAGGACTTGAACTCAATTCAATGATGACAAACTCCCTTTGTCATACAAACATATATGAAACAGTTTTAAGTGTGAGTATTCTCTTTTGTGTTGACGATGGATGTTAGATTAGTTAGTTATGGAGGCAATGCAGTGTTTCTTTATGGCTGTGTCATAATTGCGAATCATACTTCCTACAGCGGGGCTATTGTGCTCTAAGTGAGATCTATTGAATTGAATGCATACATTATTGATAGTGTCAGCGAATTATGGGACATGAACTACTCAAGCCACAGTCTTGACACAAGTTGAGATAAATAGCAGGCATTTGCTGACATTTGTTTGGATGCATGAACTGCTTAGCGCATAGGAAATATGAGACGGGAAAAGGCTGACAGAGGTTTCAAACTAATCATTATCGTTTATTCTATTTTTAAGATATCCATCCAAGAAAGTGATGTCAGCAATGCAATCTTCATAATTTCCAATCCTATTTATAGACCCTGCTCTTGTGCAATTGTTTTCTTTGTGACGTCTAAAACTGACTGACTGTTGAATGAAACTGATGTTTATTTTGGTCAAAAATCAATACAAAGAACTTGTTTGTCACTACTGTAATTGATGTTAGTTGATCGGTGTACACCACTTCCTAGAAATAGTGGCATCAGGTCAAGGCTTGATTATTTTCACAAGATACCTAGTATCAGTCGCGTATTATCCCGTATTGAACAAGAACAAAGTGCAATGGAGGAATCCAAAAATGTTTACAATTGTATTCTGCAGATAAATGTCAATAGGCCTATAGCAAATTCAAGATTTAGAATTGGAAGGTAGACAATTCTTCTAGTTCAGAAATGTCAATCTGCAGGATTATGAGTAATTAAGGTTTGAATTTGGTAGTCGCCTCATTTTGTGCTTGGAATGTTTACAGTTATATAAACCTATTGAACCAAGACCATGATCTCAGCTGTCCAAAAATATTATGTCACTTGAACAATAAGATCTCGAATTTAAAATTGAATGGGTAAGTAATACCCTGGAATTATCCATCAGCCCATGACGCCATGCATTTGTAGAACGGCAGAAACCATCATGCTGTCTTGATCTTCAAATTTAATGTCAAGCTGAGAACATTGCGTCTGTTAGAAGCGCGGCTGTGAACATATTTTACCTTACTTTGTTTGAAGAAGCATCACAGTTTGATTCTCAATGTGTTAATATATTGAAGCAAATAAGAAACTTGCTTGCACTCACGGGTTTACATCTGTTACAATCAGTGCATCAATTTGTTGTGTCTATCTTCAGCACCCGGGTTTAGAATCCTGTCTGAAGGTGTCCATATTATGAATCACTTTTCCCCTATTCGTTATAGCATGGGAAAATTTTTCTATTGCTGGAAATAAGATGAAATTCCTATTGATTCTCAAGCACGTCAATGATGTAACATTACAAGCTTCCATGAGAGAAAGATTTCACAAACTGGCAGCCTAGCACTAAAATCTTGGTACCAAGCAGATAATGTTGTTGTGATAATTTGTACGGGTGAATCTTTTTTGTCGGTTTATTATGCATCTTTGTCTCTTCAAAGTCCTATCTGATTGCCTATGTAGCATTTACATGTACAAGTGCACAGGTATAGCATTCTGTCGGATAGGTAGTTTAGGTACTTGGAGCGCATCACTGCTGTTGTGTGTCTGTCACCATCAGTCCAAAATACTCTTGAAATATAATCTGTTTTTCAGTAGGGTAACAACTCAGATACTGTGGAACAGCTCATACTTATAGAAATGTAAAAAGTATTTGAAGTGATGAAATCTTAATTACTTCCTTATAACGTCATTCAGCAAGATGCGCGACCTAAAGCTTAGTATACAGTTTTAGGTGAAAACCTGTACCGTTTTAGATCTAGTCATAATATTGTCATGATGCACAATCTATAGTATGCATTCGTATTCATTACTATGTCGCAGTCGTGACCATAAGCGAGATTTGGCTTCAACGTAGTATGAAAATCCTGGAGGTACAGAACTTCAATATTGAATAATATAGGTTTTTCCAACATGAATATTATTATTATTCAACATGGTATAACATTGTGTAAACCTCCCGCCAACAGACTTGGACAATTAGATAGTTTTAGCTGTCTAATTAGAGTGAACTGCTGGTAATCGGATTCTAATCTAATTTGTGACGTGTTTCTATGCTCTGATATTAATTCTAATCTAATTTGAGAAATGTATCTATGCTCTACTTTTAATTCTAGTCTAATTTCTGGTTTTCCTGAAAAAGTTGATAAATGTATAGTGTAGTGTGAAACGAGCCAAGCTTGATGTGCAAGCACTTGCTATTCTCGTACTTATGAGAATGATATGATATAAACTGAACTTCATTCAACGTCCAATTTTCGCAAATTCAGTACTACCATACTCTAATTTGGAAAAAACTGTTGCTATAGTTCTAATGTAATTTGGAAAGCACTGATTATAACTGTAATTCTAACTCTAACATGGAAAATCTGAAACTTTTGGAGTTATCCAAGTCTGCCTACAAATGCGTCACCGAATCCCTAGCCACTAACATCATAGCAAGTCGCGAATTTCACCTGTGATCTTGTTCAGAAAAAATTACATATACTTGTATTCATAAAACATATAAATGCCTCTCGTCATTATGGATAACGGCATGGAAGGTCCGCTGAGCAAGTGGACCAACGTCATGAAAGGATGGCAGTATCGGTGGTTTGTTCTAGACGACAACGCGGGACTCTTGTCCTATTACACTTCGAAAGAAAAGATGAAGCGGGGCTCGCGGAGAGGCTGCGTCCGTTTGTGTTCTGCGAATATCGGCATCGATGACGAGGAAGACTCTACTTTTACGATCACAGTCGATCAGAAAGTGTTTCACTTTCAAGCGCGAGACCAAGAGGAAAGAGAACAGTGGGTGTCTGCATTGGACGACACAATATCAAGACACAGTAAGAAGATGTTCGATCTTCCCGTCACCACAGGCAGCCTGGTTGAATTTGATAAAAAACTAGCGGAAGCCGACGCATACATGACAATATTAATCAACAACGCCAAATCGTTTGAGAATCGAATAAATCAAGCAGAAGACCCGTTGGAAAGACAAAAATATGAAGGAATGCAGATTTCCACTAACGAACTGATAGAATCCGTGAAGCAGTCGATAGTTACTTTGCAAATTGCCAAGACCGCGATCGTACCTGCGGAAGGATCACCTGTAGATTTACCAGCTCCTTCGAGAAACGGTGCTGTGCATAATGTACAAGTCGAAAACGAAAGTGTCGGTAGTAATACGCCCGAATTAAGTGATGATACAAGACTCGCTAACGGTTTTAACGATACAGACGAGTCCAAGGCTGAAGAGGGAAGTAACATAGCAAAAGAAGAGAACGGATTAACGCCTGCGCAGACTGCTGCGCCAGAACCAGTTCTAGTGTCTCCCAAAAAACCAGACGTCCCGACACCTTTAGAGTCGCCCTCGTATTATTCGGGATCTGATTTTCCACCGAGGTCATACTCTAGCAGTGACGAAGATGATGACGATGAATTTTACGATGCTGATGAGATGGTGAAAGAAAAAATAGATGTGACACAAGCTCCAGTACATAATGAAATGAGGCATGATGCGTCTGCACCGGAGTTGTGTAGTCGTGAAAATAACACGGAGAACGAAAGTGATACAGCTGTCGTAGAAGTTACATCAGTTCACACATGTTCATGCAAGAAGACGACCACAGTAGTAAAGATGGTGACTCGGTGGAGGAACATAAAAGCGTGATTATGCATTTGTTGTCACAAGTCAAACTCGGAATGGATCTTACAAAAGTGGTGCTGCCTACTTTTATATTAGAACGTAGGTCGCTGTTGGAAATGTACGCTGATTTTTTAGCTCATCCTGACATTTTTGTCAGCATTGCGGACGGCCCGACTCCTAAAGACAGAATTATCAACTGCTTACGTTGGTATCTCAGTTCGTTTCATGCAGGACGCAAAGGGTCTGTCGCAAAGAAACCTTACAATCCCATTTTGGGTGAAACTTTCCATTGCTTCTATAATCTACCCGATACACCGCCCGATGAATATAAAGTAGCCGATGGTCCGGTACCATGGGCTCACAGGAATAACGTAACTTTTATAGCGGAGCAGGTGTCTCATCACCCTCCTGTGTCGGGATTTTATGCGGAACACTTGAATAAAAAAATACAGTTCAACGCGCACATTTGGACCAAATCGAAGTTTCTGGGTTTGTCGATCGGCGTGCATAACTTGGGGCAAGGATGTGTGCGATTGCTTGATAAAGAAGAGGAGTATATTGTCAATTTCCCGAGCGGGTATGGAAGATCGATACTCACAGTCCCGTGGGTTGAATTAGGCGGTGACTGTAACATTACTTGTGAGCAGACCGGGTATTCTGCAAACATCACTTTCCATACGAAGCCGTTTTATGGAGGTAAAGTCCATAAGATATCGGCTGAAGTTTTCGCGCCCAATGAGAAGAAACCTTTCTTCTTGGTGGAAGGTGAATGGAATGGAGTTATGTATGGTAAGACTCCGAAAGGCAAGAACGAATGCTTCATTGACACGAAACGCATGAGCACTGTCAGTAAAGTTGTGAAGAAAATAGAGCATCAAGGTGAGATGGAGTCCAGGCGGCTTTGGAAAGATGTGACTCACAATTTGAAAGTTGATAACATTGATGAAGCTACAAAGTACAAAAGACAGCTTGAGGAGAAGCAGAGGCAGGATGCGAAACACAGGCTGAAAAACGAAATAAAATATGAGACTATCCATTTTAAGGAGGACGAAAGCGGGAATTGGATTTATTCAAACTCTCTCGTCAATAGGAGATGATTAGTGTAGATTATTTTCGAGACTGTGACCCGTTGTACCGTGTCCGAAATTGTCGACACGATCGGGATAATTAATCAAATTTATAGTGAGTTTGAATGAAATTATACGCGGCTGTTTGCCAACTCGCGGTTAGGGCTTGGCGTAATCGAGTGACTCGACTCTGAATTGAGTATTAGGCGTCATATATGACGTCATAACAGTCTCGATGAGTTGCCTAACGTTTGAGCATGCGACACAATGGACGACTTCATAACCCCAAAACTAGCCATGACGCATCACCAACCCTAATGGTAACCCTAGCCCGGAATTTAACCCCATACTCCAAGCGCCGCATGCTTATGTCCATTGTCCATAGGCCGATGCGGAAAGTACAAATATGTTCCTTTTCTGCGACTGCAAAGAGTATAATGTGATACTACGTCGCATGTAGCTGATAACTTTCGAAATTTTCATTGCACTATGTGACGATGCTAAGTTATCAATTGCAATTTCACAGAAATGTCATTTGAAGAGCTTCGTGGAGGTACAGAACTTTAATATACAATTGATTGGTGTATTCATATTGAAATGAACCCGGATGTTTTCGGCTGACACTCGTGAGGGGTAATTTTCAACTACTAGTAGTGAATTGGAAAGAATCTTGTATATTGTACGATTGTTGATATACAATGTTCTTTCCAATTCTCTACTAGTCGCTGACGAGTGTCAGCCAAAAATATTCGGGTTATTTTCAATATGAATATACCATACATACAATTGTATATAGAAATGGCGTTCCCTCTTATGTGCGTAGGGTTTCTACCATATTCTAGTGTTGGATGCTGCGGTAGGATTAGTCTAAAAGATTCCAAGTTAGGAAGAAAGTATTGTGAATATTGGTTTCAGCGGTATAATTTCAGTACCCAAAAAAATTCTCTCACTTCTCACTCAAATCATAACAATTATTACTCGATTCAGATTCGAGTCATCGAACCATTGTGCCCAACCCCGCACCCTATATTTACATGCCTCAATGTCATTTCCATCTTCGTAACTCGCGTAAGCGAATCGTTTCGTTCCATATTTGTAGCAAAAATCGCCCCTTTTTACTGCCAACGGAAGTTGTAATTTTACGCCGAATCTTAAAAAGCTGCTCGCGCCGGGATTTTATTGTAGATAGATGAAAATGTGAGGGTTTTGTTTGTCGGGAATTATTTTGAAATATATATTTATGAATTTACTGTGGGAACGGCCGATTTCGTGACCCCGGTCCCGTTGATGTTGGCGAAATCGATAAATCCGAATCTAAGATTCTTCATGCTGTCGAGTGTCAACCAACATTCGTTGTTTCGCTGTCGCGTGCTACTCATATATAAAATTCCGCTTGTCCACACTGTTCACAGTTTGGTGCGAATATGACAATATAGCGAGTCGTTGTCGTTTTACTTCTCGAGGTTTATACTGGATCCAGGCAGGTCTACCTTAGCATCAGAGAGCTGGCATGTAATGTCAAGTCGACATCACACTTTGAAATAAATATCGGCAATTTTCGTGACATCGCAATCATGGCAGTAGAAAGTCGGAGAACTATAATCCGCATACATTTCTCGTAAGGTTGNCGGGGTTGTAACAAGGTTCCATGTCACATTTATTGTTTTGACTCGAGTCATTTTCAATTCACCACCGAGTTGAGTCCAAGTGATTATTTTCACTTCNATGACATGTTCAACCCATTTTTTTACAACTCTGAGTGATGTCGAGTGCCCCCACATTCATATTGATTGGTTTGTGGTCCCATTTTTCAAGTACCAGAACGAATAGACGAATAATGCCGACTTTTACTATTTGAAGTTACAATAGAATCTCTATATCTTGGCCGTCCCAGTCTCAAGTCATTTTCCGCATTTTGAAAAAATGGCTCTAGTCAAGTTGAGTCACCAAAGAATCGAGATTCGAGTCATTACAATCCTGTAGGCCGCTGAGTCCAGATGACGGCATATTTCATGTCCGTCCAAGCATGGCAATGACTGTAAAGATATTAAAATGAGTGTTNCGAAGTATTGGAAATGCACCTAGAGCTAGAAGCTATATCTTTTGAACCTCGGTGACGATACTAGTTATTGATGTCTAAATCGGGCTCTACTTATGATAAGTGACTGTTGTGTATCGATTGACGAAAAGTCAATTTGAAGCAACACCATCAGACGTGGCATCCTCGGCACAGGAATACATATTGCCTGCTGTCATTGCCATCTGTTCTTGTTCGCGAGATTGACTTGCGGCTTATTGCTCATCGATTGATTCGTGTGAAGTGGTCGGAGATTNAGTANTGGTATCAGGTATCTTGCTTCCGGAATTCGCTTCAGTGAAGCGTTNCCGTACATTGAGCTTGCCATTCTTCAATTAGGGCATGATCAACTGATGATTCCCTCATTACAGTTTGACTCCACTTGATCCTATATTTCCTATTTGGGTACCGCATAGCGCATACTGTGGAAACGAATAAACCCCTATTTTGATTCAGAATTTGCTATACTCGTGAGTCGTGAGCAATTTTCTGTTAGTGTTGGGACGAAGTCAAGTCGTTGCATATTTCGACTTCAGTCAAAGCACCTAAAAAGTCATTGGGNTCGTTTTACTGATGCATATCNTAGGATGGATCAAGTAATTCTTGTGCTCTAGCGATGAGATAAACGTCGCAAGCCGAGGTGGTCATGCTCAGTAACGAAGTCATTTTTGAAGTACTCNAGTAGTTTTCCGCTACTTGGGTACTTACTCAAGTAGATCGAATTCCCCGCTACTTCTACTTAGTAATATTTTGTGATCTACTTATTTCTCGCTATTTTCAGTTTGTCAGGTAGAAGTAGTTCAATCCTCCATCCAATCAGAAAGATAGCCTGAGGAATTTCGGGGGTGTTTTCACGGAATAGCAACATTTAATTTTCATAAAAGTTGATTAAAGCCCGGAATTTTCGTCGCGCTTCGCGCACAGTCGATTAATAGGATTTCACGAACGTATCGGTGTAGATAATTTAGGTAGCGGGTTGCGTGGTTCCGTTCACACCGCATTGCCGCCTGTATGAAATATTTCATCACAGTAAATATATGGCCCTTCATAGCGTTTAAAACTGCACTCAGATGAGAGAATCGTCTCAAAATATGGTTCGTCATCAATAACGATAATTACTCTAGCAAGCGAAACTGTGCAAAATGACCATATGATATATATATATATATACAGTATCCACGACCGCCGGACAGATCGATCTCGTCGCAAATTTCGAACGAAGGGCCGTACTCCGACTCAAAACTGTCACCAGACTCCATCGTTATCGATAGAAAATCAAGTTTCTGTAAAATTTTCACATTTTCGCCCATATCTTAGCCATATTTATGTTTATGTTTGTCACATCAGTTTCTAAGTTAACCACGGCCGCTGTATCACCATAGCCTTTACACTATGGCTATGGTATCACAGTGACAAATACAAGAAAAGAATTTGGACAGAAAAATCATAGCCTCCGGCACAGTCGAAAAAGTTGTTGATTCTCGACAAGTTTGAGTGAAAACTAAAATCTTCCGATTGTGAATAACCAAACTAGCTTAGTTCAGTTGATTATATACTTTTTTTTAACCCAATCAACGCACCACAAGATTGCGATACAATGAAAAGATAGGAAGGTACCGAAACGACTTGGAGTAGTCTAATCGGACGACCGCCTTGGACTAGGGCGCTAGGCGAAGTAAAGAGGAGGCATGCACACTGGATGAAAAATGATATAGAAGATAACACGCAAAGACGAAGCGACGAAGTGAGGTGGCCTGTGACGGAAGCTACCGCCTAGCGGAAAAGGGCAAGATCGAAATCAAGAACTTTTCTTCTCCCATGCATTAGTGGCGGAGTAGTTGTAGTTGTTGTAGCTGTAGTTCTAGATATCCCTGGTTATCCATAGTAATAGAATAGGCTAATAGCATATCCTTTATAAAGGCGTGATGGTAATAGGAGCCAAGCACAATTTGAACTTCCGCTAGAGTGCGCTGTAAAGAGACTATAGAGGGAAACCCCCTCTACATGATAAACAACCAAAGCCAAAGTTTTGTAAACATCAAAGGTAGTTGAGTAACTTTGATAAGCGTAGCATTTTGTTGCTCAACTGGTGCAGTGCTGTATTCGACTTAGGAAAATGCGCCGTCTAAGAAAACTGCAATAGAAGGCATGGACCAATGGAATGAATCATGTCTTATCTGCGGAGAAAGATTTTATTCCAAAGATGAGATGAACTCACATGTACAATCGCGTCATTACGAGGACAGCTCCCCAAAGATTAGTTGTCCTTTCTGTCCATACGAAGCTGCATCCGCAGCTGTCATTGATGAGCACCTTCATAGCGAACATATTGCCGAGCTCAAAACGCCAAAAAAAGGTTGGATATTTCTGCACAGGCACCACTTATGATTAATACTGAATTACTTCAACATTCTATTTTCTTCTTTGTCGTTTATAGAATATCCCTCTAATGAGGCTACAAAATTGTGCGACCAGAGAAAATCACCGACACTATCTTGCCCGCTGTGTGGAATAAATGAACTAAATTCTCCAGAAAGCTTGAAGAGACACGTGAACGAACATTTCTTGGATGATGAATATGAAGAATGTAACGCCAAAAATATTCCAGATGAGCTTGTTGCCTTAAGTAAGGTTTCTCTGGTATTTACTATGGTACTGAAATGATCTGGATAACAACATTTATAGAACCAATGTATGTATGGTATGCGATTGCTATGCACCAGTACCGGTATGTACTATAGTATGTAATATTACTAAAAATCTTTTGACCTTATATTTTGACGAGAGTCTGTTATTTAGTATCTGTCGGTAAAGTACCTTGCATCTTGCCAGCTGTTAACAACGAGCAGATGATCCCTTGTCACTGACTTCAAAGTACAGTCATTTTGGTCATTCGAATTCAGTAACCTCACTTGTCATGCAGCAGAGTCGCGCGAGGAAAGCTCCCATCACACAGGATTTATTGCAAAAAAAGGCCCGAGATTTCAACCGAGCCTATGCACAATGTAGGCCTAACTTGCAGATATTTAAATGAAAAACATATATTGGTATAACTCTTTGATCAGTTTATCTTTATGATGAATTGCTTTGTCCCAGGTGAGGCACGACTCGCCCCTGCCTCACCTGTGGATAACCTGTCCTTTCGCGTTGTATTTTTGAACAATAAATGTGAAAATTGGTGATGTTGGATGAAAAAATATTCAAATGTTATTCATGAACACCGATTGTAAATATCAGGAATCATTGAACGCTTTACAATTTTCCTTTAGTCGTCCCAGCGACAGGTGCGGCACTGCCTCACTTGCCTCCCCTGACCGCACATCACTGTTTTTGGGTTACGTCTACTTCTACATATAAGACCAACGTTGACTACTTTGACCACCTCTGTTCTATTCAGGGCTACAGCAACAAGAAGAGTTTAAAAAATACAAGCAGACGACGCAGGTTGCTGAAAATCTATGCTTTCAGGATTTGCAGAACAAATATGGCATGGCAAGCAATTCGCATGCCTCCACATATTCTTCAGAGGTGTTGCAGCATTTAAGGAAAGATGTTGGACGATCTATATCGCCTTTTGATTACTACAGGTACGGTGTAGAATTGTGGACTGGATTTAGTATTGTTCATGGTTAAAACTGGCAACGATATTCCTTCAACTTATCCATAAGCCTCACCCTAAAATTATTGAACTATATAGCTCTGTGACCGAACTCATTTAAAAATGATTTCCTCACTTGTAATTAAAGGATTTTACCTCGTAGTTACACAAGAAGTCATCAGCTCTCCAACAAATTCAAAATATTCATGTGCTACAGTGCAATCACGATCCTTTGTCTTCTGTGTAACTAATTTCTAGATTGGCGTCTGATTTGAAAGACTGCTCCAACTCGTTTCGACACCTTCCTATCTTTTCATAGTATCTTAGTCTTACGGTGTTTTGAAAGGATGAAATAGTTA
Organism: Botryllus schlosseri; assembly: GCA_000444245.1. Lineage (NCBI taxonomy): Eukaryota > Metazoa > Chordata > Ascidiacea > Stolidobranchia > Styelidae > Botryllus > Botryllus schlosseri. The sequence continues at coordinate 11,902 of ATSW01000271.1, forward strand.
ACAATAAATTGAATTGAATTCTATCTAGATTTCATGTGCTTTGAAAAATATATAGTGAATAATTTGTTGCTATTAGTCAAATCTCGACTGATTCCAGTAAATTACATCTTTGGCAGAAATTAAACCGGCAATCATTTAACTCAGACTGACCTGAAATTCTTATGCAAATCAATTCCTAATTGCTAGTTCGAATCATTTATTCTGTTATGTGAAAACAGTCATCTTCAGCAACCATTAATCCATTAAACTGGTATTGTGATAGGCCTATGCCATTAAGTTCCTTCATCAGATGGATTAATTGTTTAAGTTGCTATTCAAAGGTATAAATGAGAAATAGCGTAGCACAGATCCTGATTAGTATTTACAGTTATAAAGTTGCACAAATTTTTAATTTCTCGACTATCAGATGATGATTTTCCACATGTAAAAATTTCACCACTGTCCCTATATCCAAATGTTACAAAAATCATGATCAAGTATGATTTTATCCTGCATTTATTTTTATGAATCTGATATCTTACCAGGTAAGCGTACCAAGGCATTCGTTTGAAGTAACAAAACTCAATGCTAACCAAATCTACTGACAATGTTGCACTCTCCGTAAATAACATTGATTGAGCTAACCAAGACATATCTCTTTAGTAAACAGATTGATATAATGGAGAAACTCGAACGAGGAATTGACGATGGCTTGTCAATGGACTGCAGTGTCTTCCATTACATCGTCGCTCATCTACAAAGCACAATCCGCGGCAATCAGACAGCGTTTTTATGTGTACCTGTCAATTTTATAGGTAAATATCATCACCGTTGTGTCGAGTGATTTTTCAATCGGAACCTTTTCTAGGTAGAGGGGGAGGTGATGCTGGTTGGGGATGTGGATACCGTAATATACAGATGTTAGTCTCTTCTATAAATCAGCACCCGCAATTTACTGATATTGCTAAGGACAGCTTCAAAGGTATTTCATTTATATTGACCGAATGTACATGTGCGGAAAATCATTCTGTGTGAATTTCTTCAAAATGTCCTTCTTTGTCAACATTCCTGCTTAGCGTTTTCATATCTCTCAGGAAGCATACCGTCAATTCGTAAAGTCCAGGAGTCCATCGAAAGAGCTTGGAATAGCGGTCACGATGTTCAAGGGTGCAGTCAACTCGGGTCGAAATTGGTCAACACGAAAAAATGGATTGGCGCAACGGAAGCCTTCACATATTTTGCTAATCTCAAGTTCCACTGTCGCATAGTGGATTTTGAAAAGTAAGAACTGGGCGCTTCGTGCCAATATTCCTCTCTATAACCAATTAAACATATCCCCTCACATCAAATGTTAAGGTCCGCATCGCAACTACGGCACGATCGACTATTGCAGTGGCTGATGGAATATTTTGAAGTCTGCGACGGAGCGGATAACGGTATTTGAAGTGATCGCTTGCTTACAGAATGTCGTCAAAGCAGTCCGTGTTGCTACCTAAGTAGAAGTATAAGCAAATCCGTCCACTTCCACACAATCACAAGTAGCATATGTCAAAACTACTTGAAGTGGAAGTAGAAATGGCAAAGTGAGAAAATTACTTTTATAACTCTGTTTGGTGATATCAAACGGTTCGCATACTAATTTTCCTCACTTTTAGCAGTTGCTGGTTGCATTTTCAAGTGTTAGTACCAATAGACGAAATGCCAACAGTGTGGTTATGTTACTATTTTTCGAAATTACAATGAAATGTCGGTATTGGCCGTCTGAGTCTCGAGTCATGCACAATGACTCGAGTCCAAGTCGAGTCAATAGACAGATTGACTCGAGTCGAGTCATTTCCGTATTATGAAAAAATGACTCGAGTCAAGTCGAGTCATCAGAAAATCGTGACTCGAGTCATTACAACCCTGCCTAAAACTACCATACATTGTCCATATGCTACTCCAGTGAACCGCGCATGCGCGTCGTAATGATTCCTATTTTAGTAACTATGACGAACAAGCTCCCACTGTACTTTCAACACGACGGTCATAGCAGGACTATTTTGGGAATCGTAACGTCAAAAGTTGCCGCCTCTACGAAAGTGACGAGGCTTATTGTCTTTGATCCGGGAATTTCTTCTTATGCTATTTGGAAGAAGGTATTGCACGCATCGTAACTTGACTTTTTCATGACCTAATGAAAACAGATCGACTCTAGAGCGATGGTTCCGACCCTAGTTCGAATTCTCCCGACCCACTGTCCTACGTATCCAGATCCACCAGTGACGGGAAGACTTGGCTAACTAGATAATTGCAGTTGTCAAATAAGACTACTTGAAGCAAAATTTCGATGATCTAATTCTAATGTAATTTGTAAAATGTTTCTATGCTCTCATTTTAATTCTAATCCAAATTTTGGTCTCCCCGAAAATGCTATAAGGAGAAATTTTCTCAAGTTTTGTCTGTGTAAAAACTGGTCGAAAATGCTCATCTCTGATATCTACTTAACCAACAAGTTTTCTCTCTCCCTTGGTTAAGAAAAGTATACGCTACCGATAGTCACTCATCAGTCATACTCATTACCAACATGCGTTTTGAATGTTATTTGTCAATATGATTTCAATTTGTTTATATTTGGACTAGAGCATAGCTCTGTTTAGTTTGATCCAGTGATGTTTTTTAAATGCAGAAAAACAAACAGAGTTCAAGTTCCGCGCGTGACGAGAAGACGTTATGCATCGAGAGATTTTTCAAGCCAATTTCCGACTTGTCGAAACGACAGTATCAAGTCGTCGGTATCGTGGGTGTCGCGTCCGAAAGTAGAATGATTCAGCAGAAAGACGTTGATTCTGTTTGCGAGAAAGTACATTGAACAACGCCGCGCCATCAACGTGTGCAATGTGCATTTTGACGCTGTCCGGGGCTGTCGAATCGCACTGATTACATCGGCCAACAAACAGATTCAAGACAAACGACGATTTCACTTGCCCTTGTTTGAGATTCCGTCGAATGAATTCGAATTTAGCTATAATTCCGTGAATAAATTACCAACGTGTCTTCACTTCGTCACTTCTATACATGGTAGTTAGAAGTAAGGCCAGACGATTTTGTGACTATAACTATAGGCCTACACGTATACAGCGTGCTTGGGCGGAAGTTAATAATATCAAATTTATCAGTATCAGTTCATTTATAATTTCATCCATTATTTCAAAACACAACAAGAGTCCCAGCGATACCATGAAGAGATAGGAAGGTGTCGAAACGACTTGCAGTAGTGAAATCAGGCGATGCAAATAAGAGACATGTACACTACAGTGGATGGAGAGAAATAATGGATAATATAATTCATTTTAATTTATTGCTAACAATTCCATCATTCCAATACACCGCAAGACTGCGATCCAATGAAAGACATGAAGGTGTCGAAACGACTTGGAGTAAGCTGGTCTTCGAAATCAGACACCCTTTTGGCCAAGGTGGTGTAAAAAAGGAGGCATGCATACTGAATGAAAAGTAAAGAAGATTATAAAGACAGTCAGGTGACAAAAAGAGGTGACATGTGTCGGAAAGCGAGATCGATGTGTCAGGTCGTGGTCAGAGCGTTGACTAATATTGATTGAATAGAAATTGTTTGTATTTCGAGTTAGATGTGGCAATTTCTAGTTTCCTCATATCTTTTATGTTTAGAACACCGAATCTTTTGAGCAGTGATTTGTTTGGCGCACATACTGGCCCGTCTGGGGCCCTGGCTATGATATGGAGGACCTGATGTTGTGGTGTTTGTTGTAGCGACTGGTGATGAAAATGAATGGCACGGGCGAACGGCGATAGGTTGATACGTCGGATCAATAATAAACAATAATCGTCTAATTATATTTGCCTCTGAACAAGACACGCACAGTGTACAGTGCGATAAGACACAATGCGATGTATTGAACAGATAGGAGGATGCCGAAGCCGAACGACCAGGTGCGGTTGCAGTTGCGGTTGGTACGATGTCACAGTTGCGGTTGCACGATGTCACTATCGATAATATCACAGTTCCTTTTCCGACGAGTCTCTATTCCGCGGCTCTTTCTTGCTCTATCCATTCTTTGTGGGTGCGCTCTTTCATCGGTTTTTTTTTCTGGGCTTTTTTGTCGCCGTAAGATCAGCGACGCGGGGGAAGAGGAGCCCGGGCCGCCTGGGCCGTAGGCGCTTATCATCGTCACTACTACCATAGCAATTTACAACGTAGCTACGTTGTAAATTGCTATGCTACTACGGTATCCCCCCTGCTCGAGGTTCGGTAGTCTTGCAGGTTGACTAGTGTGTCACATTCGATAGTTGCAAATATCCAAAAATATCCTTAAAAATATCTGAAACAGAATCTATATCCGATCCTTAATCTAAGCTAAGATCCGACCATAGCAATTTACAGCTCGCTGTAAATTGCTATGATCCGACTGTCTCTTTATGCTTGATAAATAATTACTCACATATCCCGCCTCTAGTGGGTGCATCTCGAATAACGTTAGAAATAAAGGACATGATAGTAGCGTAGTAAACACAGTGCTGGGCAAACGTTGTTTATGGTTATCTTTCAGATGTAAATTTGCCCTGCAGATAGACTCTAAATGTGTCGCATATCTTGTGATCGGTCAATGTGAATTGCAAAAAAACAAGAAAGAACAGACTGTGCTCCGCATCGTCACGAAATTACCGGCTAGCTAACCAAATGTTGACTATAATGCCGAGGCAAGACCACGGTATGATGCTTGGTCCAATGAGAGGACACATGGCTCCTAATAGCAGTCGTAAGTACTCATTTATTCATAGAATGGGCTTCGTTATTGGATTGTTTCGAACATGTATCAACAATTCGTCACTTTCAAATCGATACTTTAAATCTATATCTATGCTATACTCATACTCAGGCTACATCTATAGTTCGGTTTGGTTTATTAGAAATTTTGATGAGTTCAATGCACCACAAAAATTGTGATACATTGAAAAGAGAGGAAGGTGTCGAAACGACTTATAGTAGTCTTTGGAATCCCTCTAACTTTTTCATGATGCTGTGTGCTTTTATTTTATTTTTCATCATTGAATATATAATTTTGGGGCTAACGAATTCTGGGTAAGATGCTCCTGGCCTTTCTGGCTCAACTTCGATAACTACGGTATGTTAGTTATATTGAGCCTCTGGTGCATACCATGCAATGCTTATCACTCATATCAGTATTTTGATTTGATTTTTGGCCTTTATACTTCTGTATATCCGAAGTAGGCTGTATCCTCAATGTCCGACATTGAATATTTTCCAAATAAATACACTATAATCTCTCTACTGCTTTGAATAAACAGGGGTTTCTTCCTGAATTATTGTCTGTTACATTAATGATGTAATTTTACAATGTCATTTACAGCATTCAAGCCTACCATCAACAAGCTCTCGTCACAATATCTCATTCAGGATCATATGTCAAGTCATTACATGAAGCTTGGTACTGTAAAATGTAAGAATCCGTATCATTTCTTTACAATTTCTTGAAATTTTATTTGAAAAAGATGACTCCATTATATTTGCAGCCTACTTTTCAACCACAGGTCTTGCTACCCATGAGCTATAAAATATACAGACAACCAGTTGTAGTAGGCTACTCGGTAAGATATTACACGGAAACATTACTTTGTGGAGCCGATATACACGACATATAAATGATTGAGATCTTGGTAGCTCCATGTCCTTGTAGCTGTACGTCGAATAAATCTATTGAATTGAAGGCCAAGATGATAAAAGACACAGAATTTGTCCTATTTTCAAGGCACAACTTTGTTTTATCGAACACAATGCATAGCCACACCACTAACACCAGTTTTTTCTATCCTTTTGTCTAGTCACTGAGCATTTTATTAATATTCGAACTAAATGGATTGAATGATCGCTCTGGTACTTGGAATTGACTCTGCAGCCTACCCAAGTTTATACCCAGACTTTAAAACCGCTGTCTTAAATCATCATATTAAAACTTGGAATTGTTTTTTTAAAATCTTTCTACAGCCGCTATCGACAGCAAGCCGCCAAAGTCTATGACAACCAGTGTTAAGAAAAGGGATCAGATGCGTCGTGAAGCAATGGCTAAACAAATGAAACTTTTTGATTTCGAGAAGGGTATGAAGCACGGAGGCGGTGCCAGTAATCGACATGTAAGTCTGTCTGAGCACTGTGACAATCATTTTCTTTGCCTGATTGGGGCAGGGTAATCTTGATTCTACATCAGGTATTTGGCTTCTAACCAGTATTTGGATATTAGTCATTATGGTGGCAATAAGTATAACTGATGTGGGCAGTGTAAATATGTACCTTTTACACCACCATAAATAATGTAGCACAAGTTCCGCTATCTTGTTGAAGAATATTTTGTATTTTATCTACCATGCCTATTTCATTGCACTTTGTGACAATGCTGTGCGCTGATCACAACATCACAGATATGTAATTTCCACTAACATTCGTAGCTTTGTACTACATGTTTCGTACGCTGATATACAACCAAGCTATAAATCTCATTGATAAATTAATATTTGTGGCAAGGAGCATAAAATTTCGGTACTCAAAAAAATCATTCTCTTATTGACTCGAACCATTAGAATTAATACTCGAGTACTCAAATCATTGTGCCCACCCTTACTGATTACCTGGGCGATTTTTTTTTTGACATGTTAAACATAAGACGTGATGTAACTACTGGAATTCCTAGAGCGAGATTTCGTTGAAATAAAGTTTTTTCTTGTAAAAATTTGTCAGTTTTCAAGTCAAAAACGTTTTTTCAGGCATAACTACTTCGTAAGGGCAGACAGTTCCAACCAGGATTGAAGATAAGTAATACAATTTTAAAATTATGCGCGAGAACACTCAATTTGTATACGTGAGGTCATAATTAAGTTTTTTAAGGTAGGGAAAAGTTAAAATTTTGATTATTTAGGGCAAAATCATCCGTTTTTAGGTAAAAAATAATCGCCCTGCTTATTGCTTTGTGTGTTCAGAGCCTGGACTCAGGAGGGTACGGATCACAAAGAATGCTCTCGGCCACCGTGTCTAAAAACGGACTGGACGAGCCCAGACCACAATCGGTGTCTTCCTACCGTTCGGACTACACGTCACGCCGTCCCCGCCCCACGTCGTCCCAGTTGAAGTCGCCCCGTGATAAAACCCAAGCCAGGAAACCAGACGTGCTCACGGAGACGTACAGCGGGGACTATCTGGACAGGCATGAGGACAGGTTTAAAAACGGAGATGCCCCGTTCACGCCTAGGCTGAAAAAGCGTGAGGGAAAATCGTACTTGTCGCGGTCCAAGCATTACGCGCCTCCTCTCGTCATTGGCAAGGAGACAAAGAGAAAGGTCGCCGTCAAGAATAAGTTTAAAGGGGACACGCCGACCGCGTCGCCCCGTTCGAGCGTTCGTAAAGAGGAAAAGGCGCCGAAAAAGTAAGCGTTTCTGCAAGTGTGAACTATCGTGCTTGATTAAAGCAGACATAGTCACTCGTGCAAACTTCTGGATTTTCAAAATGCGCAACTAGAACTAGAACTAGACCTACTAACTTTTCAAAAGTAGCAACTAGAACTAGGACTACTGACTTTTCAAAACTCGCGCCTAGAACTA
>ATSW01000274.1:0-16262 GCA_000444245.1 Botryllus schlosseri
CCGTATGTTGCCCACCCCTGTACTACAGTCTCTATAGTACCATATTGCTCATTAACCCGTGCGTCAACCTGTACTGGCCCATAAACCTGCCTTTGTGATAGCTAGCCATCGGCTCATTGTAATTCGGATCTGGTACACCCCTGTACACCCCATCCGAGTGGTACACCCTTTGCAAATTCTGGTACACCCTAGGGTGTACGACAACCCCGGTTGAAGAGCACTGCACTAGAACGCATCATACTCAGTGCCATTGCTGTGTACAGCATTAAAATTCTAATGCGGCACTGTACTCGTTAACAGCCATACAGCTCAATTCAATCTTTAAATGTGCGATTATTATTCAACTGTAACTGTAGTAAGAGCAATATGGGCGGATGTAACGACGTGATCCATAGAAATTCGATTTGTACCAAATGGCCAACGGTTTGACGTTCGATATTGGTGCACTCGTTTCCAGTCCATCCGGTGTCGATCAAGTTTATCGGAATATAATATTTTCTCGTTGAAACGAAATGAATATTCGAATTAAACACTGTGCCATTCACATTGCGTCATGCCCATAACGAATTAAACTATGCAGTATGCACATTGAACATTTACAAGTTTACGAAACAGATGATTACAAATTGGAAATCGCGTATCAAATCAGTAATTTATCTCCAACATAAAATACCATGGGGTTTTGGGCGACTCTTCTGCCATCCCCTATTTACGCTCGAAAATCGTTACTGGAGTCAATGACGATGATGCGCAGTAATGAATTCCAATTAGCATGCATAATTGCATACTCAATAACACTGTCCAATTTCGCAGCCCGATTAAAGAACTATCTCGAAAGAACGAGTATTTGCTCATCCGATTCATAGCGACGATGAGATGGAATTTCTCGGCTCGTGCTCGTCATATCGACATGTGCAACGAAATCACGTTTTTAACTTTTTATCCTCTCTCCCATTTCGCGTGATACATAGTGATCACTATTTTCGAACCGTATACAATTGACCAACAGGTTGCGCTGATGACGAAATTGCGGGTATGCCGAATACCCACAATATTGACAGGCATATTTCACATACCGAGGTTCGGCACTCATGTATGAAAATTGAACATTGAACATACGACTGCTCTGCTGTTAAATCCCCAGGAACATGGTTAGTCGGAAAAGGTAGCGCCAAAAAGGAAAATATTCTTAACTCGCGAAAGCCTGCTGTTGAATTATGTGAACTAAGCAGATGTGGTTGTTGCATATATAATAGCATCTTATGAAATACGTCGGAGCCGGAGATACCCCTCAAATAACTGGCTCCGGCTCCGGCTGAATTTTATGTAGAGCTCCGGCTCCGGCTCCCGTTCCGGTAAAAATGCACGGCTCCGGGACTCAGCTCCAAAGCCCTGCTCCTTTCCCGATTCGAAAATATGGTAACCTTATACAGCAGCCAGAGACTGTAGCCCCAGTCCAGGCTTCAGCACGTTTTGAAGTTTCGATGATTTATCTCGGCATCTCCGGCCCCGCCGCTGTTCGTACGGCCCCTCTTTGCCAAAAAAATCTCAGATTAGGATCCGATGGAGGTCAAAGGCAAGGGAAATAATAATATTATCGAGGAAGCACCGAAAGCAGAGGCGGCCCAGCCTTTTCGGCCAAAGGGCCACTGCCAAATGAGATTAGCGAACCATTGCGCGGGCCACATGAATGCTGATTACCTTTTTTTAGTCGTCCTTTACGAGCGAACCGGATTAGGTAACGGTGAAAACAAAAGGCATCCAAATCGATGACAACTGTGTCATGAAAAGTCAGTGTGTATTCATGTCATAATTAACCCAGCGAAGTGTGAAAAGTTTTCAAAGTTGAACTAATTTGGTCAATAATAATGCCACTTGCACAATGCACATATTGCGGGTCACCTCCGTATCTGTTCGCCTCATTAGGCAATGGGCAGGATTACTCGGCTTTTGGACATATAAGTATCGAAGGCTTCGGCGGAGATGCGTCGATCATTTTGTGCAAAGGTTTCATTAGCCGGCGATCTTTCTGTGAACGTACATGCAAATTCGGATGTCGGTCGACACGTTCTCTCATAATTGCGAATATAGTCAAACTCAATTCTATAAACTAGGCGTATTTTTTATCTTCAGGGAGGGGTATCAATACTAAAATCGAGTGTCGTGCTAAGTGCCAAGAAGAATATCAAGTCAAATTTCAATCTGCCACGAAATATTCTACTTTGTCGTCATGAACAAAGATCTACGAAAATGGTATGGCTGCATGACCGCTGGCTACGACAATGCGTCGGAGCTGAGAATTTGGTCATTAATATCCCAAATTTTGCAGTCAGGTGATTCAAATTTTTGGTTGGCCTTGCAAGTTCACAATAAATTACTCTGGTAATTTAGTTTTTTATAATATAACTATAATTTCGAGAATTACCTTGCCGGCCACTCAAAACCTTCTCGCGGGCCACACTTGCTCAAAATCAATAATAATCAATGATCGTCAGATTATATTGATAGGGCTGAACTTGTAATATAATAGTCTCAAGCCATCATGCATCTAAAGATTGACAGTAAACTGGACTACAGGAAAAAGGGTGAATTGGAACGGATGGTTTTATTATCTAGTANAAAGTAGAATCAATAGAAATGTGAACAACCANCTTCCGAATACATAAACTCTTAAATCTGAATAAAGTACGTCGTCGGGCGAATTGTGGTCTGAGTCTTCCGACCGTCTCCCACGAGATATTGATCCTATGCACCACACCATCGCCTTCGGCTTAACTAATGTAATTTGAGAACATTCAATGCACAAAACACAAAACATCACCTGTAATAAGCATAACATATCGTAAGGCAATTTTAATCTTCGCAAAATTTAACTTATAATCGGTAGTCAACAAAAACAGCACTGCAGTTGCTATCAATGTAGTATGACTGATGCTGATGCTTGTAATCATTTGATACTCCGAGCCCCGATGTTGGGTATCGTATCTTTCAAAGTTGAGCGACTGTCGCATCGATACCCTCAACTATAACCGTATCTTCATAATACATGAATTCTGGATATGCTCGTCATCGCGAACTATAGATGGTTACATGAAGTGATTAGCCTCTGCTCAGTCGGAGTCGATGGTCGAGCAACCTTGCATCATCAGGTTTTATATTGGGTTTGGATACGTGACCTATGACCGGAGTTCTCTTACTCCTTGGTACCGTATCGTGATACGTCGACCCATATCTCGGTGGATTTTGGACAGGCGAATTGACGATTCTTTTTACCACTTGCTCCCGATAGTCCTTCGAAAATTCTTCCGGATTCATGACCATGGGATTTTCTTTGAGTATATCAATCTGTAGAAAATGATATAGGAATCGTTACGGTATTNAATTTGTCGAAATNATATAATAGTGTATATATGGCGAATTTACTCATAGTTATGAACGATACAGCGACAAAGTACCAGGTGTTGCGAGAAGAGCATAGGATATTTGAATAGATCAGAGGCATTCTCAATCTATTTCCGGTAGCGTTAAATTTAGTTTTATGAGTGCAAAAATTGTAGGTACTGGAAATGCTTTGACTGGGCCTGCGTCATATATGCCCAATGCCCATGTGACTAATGGAACATCGAATTAAACGTATACGGCCGCTCGCCCAAACGAGTAGGCCATGCGAACTCCGAAACTGTAATTGTGTTGATCTTGATATAGGCCTACACAGTGNTGGCCCTACGAACGGGGGGCCCTGGGCGAGACTTAACGGGGGCCCCCTATAAGTATCTAACCGTAACTTCTGACCCCCCTTTCGCATCTGTTAATATTATCTATCTTTCACCACGGCAAGGTTTGGCCAGGTGCTGGATTCGGCCATGTCTATTATTGCACGTGTACAGGGATAGACTACATCAAAATTCTACCTCATGCAAAGACGTGATGATTATCGGGATACGGGACTTTTCTAACAAATGCAGAGATTTGATGATGATTGACACATCTGTACGGAATCTTATTCTTGCTTGGTACACGGATTTCCATGTATATTCGTTATTATCCTTGAAAAAAAAGCGCATAATCCAAATAGGGGTAGGGGCCTTCGACCAGGGAGGCCCAGGCGACGCCCATCTCGCCCACCCCAAAAGCCACCACTGCCTACGCATTGTAGTATCAAGCACGCAAGTATTCCATATGTAGTTATTAGACTCAGGTAATATATCTCGTGTTTCATTTTTGGGCTTCACAATGCATATTGTTACTGTTTGCTGTATTGGCTCTGCTTCTATAATACCGATGAGCTTCTATAATACCGATGAATCGCGAGCTATGTAGTCCTCTGATTAGATTCCAGGTAGCCTAATTACTGCTCCGATTCAAATTAGCGACCGANACAGCTATAGACTCCCCAAATGCGCCAAATGGAACACCCAGACCCAAACGCCAAATGGAACACCCAGCGGTGACGCAACAATGCTGTCTAGCTTTTTCTTCTTAGCTTCACTCTCGTTTTGTCGGACAGAATTGTTGCGTCACAAATGCCAAACTTAATCGCAATGCAAAATTTGAGACTGATTTTGGGGTTTCCAGGACCATGAGCAGAATAAAATTTATATTTTCGTAATCAGTAAAGCAGCAGCTTTTCATTAATACCCGTTTTATCAAATTCAGCACTCGGCAAGCCGGTCAAAAATGGCTGTAAAGTTGCCTTTGGTCAAATGGAAAGTATGACGTAACCCAAATGCTGTGAGCCGTTCAATCTCGCTGCGTCCTCCCCATATAGGACATTATGATTCCACACACGGCCGTGACCGAGACGCTTCGAAAACGACTCGGGGCTTCCCCACAAGACCAAGCCTTACTTACGAGGAGATAGTTATCCTGTGAATATACGGCGTCTATAGCTAACCGCGACATCGATTCGACAAGTATTGTCAGCTCAGTTCAAAATGGAATGAAAGCGATGACCATGGTGTTTTTGTTGTATTTGTAATTCTTTAATAAGATTTTATTTCTTTTGTGGTAACTTTATGCCCGTGGTCCATGTTTAAACGTGGTTGTTGACTATTGAATGCATATTGAATGCATGCGNCCAGCGGCCTCTGCGAAATTTGAAAAGTGGCCCGGCCGCGACCCGTTTTGAGTTGGCGACCCCTAGCATATATAATGGCTTATTATTGGACTAATGCCAGAATTGCTCTTATGCCGAAATCTAATGATAAATAATATAATTATATATTATGTACCCTTTCGGTTATGTTTATACCGACACCAATCGTATATATCAGGCTTTGCGTGAAAAGACTTTGACTGCTTTGCATCCTCGATGAAATAACGCCATTGACGTATAGCTTAATAGCTATAATTCGGACTATAATGGTGTATGACACAGTTTGTGTTGTGTCCATTGTACATAGCTCAAATTATATAGCCTCAATGCTACCTGTTGTTTCAGGGCATTCATTTTCGCATCCATTCTCTTGTATTGTCTTCCCCCGCGCTTCAATTTTTCTTGATCTTCGTAGAATGTTTTCTTAAGCGCCAGAACTTCGTCGATAAGTTGAAGATGTTGCGTTGTCAATTCGACATTCTTTTCACTCGTCTGATGCTCTCTGCTGACAGATTTATTCTTTTCTTTCTCGACGGTGGCGCCTCTCTTCTTCGTTTCGTCAAAGCTATATGGATTGGATAAATAAATAGAACTCACATACAAAGTCTTACTTTTCAAATATCCATTAGGTATATGGTAAATATTTCATAACAGCGATAATCCCGGAACGTGCTGAATTAAACCGGAGTTTNAATATATGCCGATAAAATATTAATGAGATGAAACCTCCAGAGCGAATAATGCTAATATCAATACGTCCTAGCTTATTGAGGTAGCCCAAGTGTAGGTCCTGGTACTTATTAAGTCATCTTGTAGCATTCAATAATAGCCTATCAAATATGTGCATATGCCTATATGTAAGGGTACAGTCATATAGATGGTGACATGAACACGTCGCTGAAATCCAACCAAATCAGTACTGGTAGGAAAATGTCACAGTATACACTATACAGTTTCACATACAGTCGAAACCATTTAATTCTGACACCCGAAAACCAGGGCAACTAACGGCTTTATTCTGGCCAAAATGCTCGGAAACGGAACAAAAGTAAACATTGCACATAAACTCCCGTTAATTCGGACAATTCTCCGCCTAATTCTGGATACAGATTCCTAATTTCTATCGTTACGTATGACACAATAAACAGCATTTACTTCGTCCGTTTTAACACAAGATGCAATTGCATTATGAGTGATAACGGCGAAACGATGACATTCCGTACAGTAACAATCGACAATGAACTCATATTGGGCCGTGCCAGCTTTGTAGTCNCTTTTACTTCAGTATAATTGCGTCTATCTCTTGTAGAACAGGCTGATACACAAAAAGTTTAACAGAAAAAGTGAATTTGGTCACTAAACACAACGAAAACAAAAGTAAAGACGCCTGCTTGTTAGTTTTTCCATACATTATTTTCTTCCCGCTAAAAGCTTGCTTTAATTCACACGGTTTTCATATACTTTTATCAAGAGAAAATACCGTTTCAGCCCTTACTGCATATGGCTTAGTACTGTATTTGAAGAAAACTGTACTATTTTTACCCTATATGTGTGTTTAACACAACAATATACAGTATTTGTTTAGTCGTTTGGTATCGAAATACTATACAATACCATACAACTAACCTGATGGTATAACTGCATCATGTTATGCTTTTATGTGATCAGTCCTGCAATTCATTTATTACGCAACAGTTAGTATTTTATTGCGGTGGTCTGCGTTTACGCAGGACCGTGAAACGAGCAATTGATTTTCCGCCCAAGTAAGCAGAAACAAAGTATCCGAATTAAGCGTAATTAAGCGTAATCGACTTTTACGCCATAAATTGCTTTGAGAGTTTATGACCACCTCGAAAATACCATTCAATGAAAGCAGGAATTAATGATTGCATTGCACGAAACGTTGCTTACCGCTTTCTCATTTGCCCCAACTGCTTCAAAAGTTTGATATTGCTATCTCGCAGATTTCGTTTCTGACACTCAGTATCGTTAAGACACTTTTGGAGTTCTCGCACTTCTTCCTCGTGTCTCTTTTTATCTAAATCCCGCTCCTCTTCTTCGGCAGCGAGCTCTTCCGTTTTGCCTTCCAGCAACTGGTGGAGTTGGGAGCACCTTCATTAAATACACACAATATATGAATAATGAAATCACACGCTTCGGCCTCCGATGAAAATTACCTCAGCATGCTATTATTTCCATACTCGAGAAAGGGGCCCATAGTAGTCAGTGGACAGCTATGTAGCAGCTCTACACCACAGATAAGGTAAAACTAGTCATTCTTGGTACCCATGCACCGGTAA
The DNA here is from genome assembly GCA_000444245.1 of Botryllus schlosseri. Lineage (NCBI taxonomy): Eukaryota > Metazoa > Chordata > Ascidiacea > Stolidobranchia > Styelidae > Botryllus > Botryllus schlosseri. Next base: position 7,396 of record ATSW01000274.1, read on the forward strand.
AAGCAGCGATTTCCGAACATACCAAAACTAATTCNAGTAGAATAGAANAGATANGAGAAGCACTCGCGTATATGTATGTACTATTTGAAAAATTAGATTAGGACGCGACATTCCAAACTTTTGTGTGTCCCACACTGACGCCAGTTTTCAATCGCCAAAGCGTCTTCCTGGCCGACGAAAAATAGCTAATAGGGGACCAGTTATCCATACCAACTCCTCCCATGCAAATCCATCCATATACTGTTTTCTACGTTGACTAAATATCAAAAGTAGAAAGTGAGCATGACTTCAAAAGCTGTTGAAACAGAAGTTGAATTATAGTCTGAAAACGCAACTCCCTATAGATATAATGAAAATAGACAAAATCCACTTGAGTACTTTGAAAAAGTAGAAGTATAGGCTACCTCGTAACTGAACACCTCTGCTATATACGCATTACCAGAGCGTGGTCCATAACAGTCCATATCGTATTCATTGTGTATAGACAGACGACCAGGAGCCGACCTCTTCTCAACAATCGGTAATAGAGCCATATCAAACCTGTCTACAAGCTCTCTGCGCTTTTCGGATAGCTCGTCTATTGTTTTGACATATTTTTGAAGATCGTTCTGCAGCTCTTCTTCCTTACGTTTCAGGTTACCGATATCGTCATCCAAGCGCTGTTTTGTCGCTGTGAAATATGAATTACAAGTAAGAAATCAGTCACGAATGATATGTTAATCTTCAATAATATGCAAAATGAAAGTAATACCCAAAACTCGTACATTGTACTCGAATGTTATAATTGTCGTAGTGTTGGTACCGTCTGAGTTCTTCACCGGGTCAGTAAAATAAATTGTATCGAAGACATAATCTATGTTTCTGNAGGGTCTTGAGAATATAGCATAAATACCTTTCTGCTTCTCCACTTGGTTATTAAGCCATTGGTTTTCTTTCCTTTTGACTTCCAGTTCTTTCTTGAATTTCTCGCATGATTGAAGGGCAGTTTCGTGTTGCGCGGAGAGCGTTTTTAAATTGTTTCTCAGTGAATAGATTTCTGAGCGCTGTTTGGATACCTATACGAACCGAAGAATCGAGTATAAGAATGTCGGCATGATGACGTTAATCGCAGTGCCATACGATTAATTTGAGAATGATCATAAAGTTACGAACGGAAATACTTATGCATAAAGTCCACTAGAGATACATTAGTGGTCACTGACATAATATCTATAATTTTCTAATGCATGAAATATTGACGGTTGATTTTTAGGAATACATACANGGTCTAGGAGCAGCAAGCATCTCATAGTTCGGTTCGTGCGCGACTGTGCGAGTGTGCGTACCGGAGATACATTTCAACGGGATAGGCGAAACTGCATGTTGTCGTTACAGTTGCATATCCAGGTAACTCACCTCTGTCCTTAAATTCTGTTTTTCTCTGGAAAGAGACTCCACTTGATTAAGATATCTCTCCACATCTTTCAACAATCTTTCGATATACTCTTCTCTTCTTTTCGAAAATCGCTTNGAGTACTCCACGTATCTGNTTAAAAATAACGGCAGTNCAATAGTTGATTGCATTGTCTTTCTAGATCCGGAGTATATAATTTTATCTCCTCGGATATATTCGAAGTGTAGCCGGTGACCACTCATCATCAGGCGATTGAAAAATTTTCTCGTTTCGGACTTCAACACTAAACCATCACCCACCTGGAGTGCTGCAAGGCGTGCCTTTGACTGTCTTCTATGAATTCGTCCTTTCTCTTCGACAATTCAACATCAGCCTGTTCAAGTTTTATCCGCATCAATAGGACACATACAAGGAAATGAAAGCATCACTGTTACATGACAACGGTCGTCGGGAAATCACAGAACATCGATAGCTTTACAGTCAATGCCTTGCTTATGTATATAAACGCATATATGAATAACAATAATATGTTCATCGCTTCAAGAATGAAAATTATAGTGAAACGTTTTCTATATCTTCAAATGGTGCTAATCCCAACCGCCGACTTTGGGTCAATACATTATAAAACACTAGCTAAACACCAACAAAATGCCTGTATAGTAGAAGTCCAACGACTTGTAGACAAGATATTGATCAATCACACGCAATATCAAATATTGAAAAGATGCATATTAAAGCGTATGTATCTGATACGGGTGGAACAGCTCAAACCTTGAAGTATTCATCTCTCTCCTCTTCAAATTTCTTCTTGCTAGTAAGAGCCTCATAGTATTTTAGCTTTCGCCCTTCGTTAATTGTGATGAGTTGGTGAATTGAGTCATATGCGCTTTTTATGTCATATGCACTGTTTTTGCTCTGTTCAAACAGGTCGTCCAGTCCTTGGCCGGTGTTTCGCAGTTCCTAACGATTTTAAAACATAAGAAACTAAGACATACTGTTATATTCAGTACACATTGTGTCAGATAACCTATGAAACGTGGCGAGATAGCGTATGTCGTATAATCCACAGCTGCAACGCCAATGAGTTGTGGGTTCGAGTCCGACCGAGATCGACTGCAGAATTCCTACCTAAGTGTTGGATGTTTATCTAGGCTCCTCCTCGCCATATCATCCGTGTAAGCCGTGTCTTATAAAAGCCTAGAAGTGGGCCGTGCTACAAGTCGGCAGATAAGGAATAAAAATAAAGAATATCGGCCTGGTGTAAATGACCACAGTATACTATAGTCGACAAACACCATGAATACAACAAACAAACAAACCTATGAAACTTATTCCAGATTGTTGCATCACAAAATTCTCCATATATGATAATGATGGTAATAATAATAATAACAAAAACTGAGACCATACCCCCGATATTAACCCATAACAAAAAAGAAGAAAAAGCGCTGGTCAAGAAATCGTCTTCGTTGCTCAAGAACACGAAGTAGGCTATTGGCCTTTGTTGATTGAGACAGGCTCGCATTTACGGATTCATAGTGACACAGTCGCATGTTTTCACTAGTGGAACCACTTTTGTACCATTAGTCTTGGTTTGATTCTCAGCAAGCACATAAAAACTGACGCATTTCAGTGATAATTAAAATTTACCTCCCATAACTTTGCGTACTCCAAGCTACTTGTTTCTTTCGCGGCCTTTTCCTAAACATATTACGATCAAAGCATGTCCTAATTGAAAATTTATTCATATCATAGTTGCTTATACCGGGGTTCCGCATTTGCTTGAACTGGAATCAACATCCGACATCACACCGCTATCACGTCGACAAGGATCTGGCTTGGTAGAAAGATACATATCCGTTGAAGTATTTTTTCTCGCCGAGACTTGGTCTTTAAAAATCTTTGCTGTATAAATATCTCCAATGGCCTACCGCTCTGAATATATATATATGGCGAGTGTTGGCTTAAAACGGAGATTTGGGGACGCTCACGTCGGCCTATGTCTATGCACAATCTACAGTTCCTCTATGTGTATGTCGCTAACTATGGCTATAGTTTGCTGTACGCAATTGAATCCGGTAATATTTACTTTTGTATGACACCACTGGGCCTTTTATACGAGACCATTTTGCCTACATATCCCTGCCGTTATATAAACTTTGAAAAGAATTAATTCTTTGCTTTGTTCAAATTGTAGGAATCTTTGAGCAAATCAGATTGAGATACGGTCGTAAACCAAATACCGATATTAGATCGGCCCGCGCTAAATGCAATTTACCGTGGTAAAATTTCATCAATCCAACGTGTGTGGCAAATTTAATTCGAGATCGTAATTCATATAGCATGACGGTTCTCTTTAACTATAAATGGATTGTTAAATTTGAACTCGGGAACAGGACAAATATTATGTGCGTCTTTATAAACACGTTAAGGAGGCGTAAATCATCAGTAAAACAATATCCTGGCACCTCGAAGCCTAAGATTAAGGTATCGAGGGACAGGACAGTGTTTCCGTGGCGTTACCTTATATCGTGAAGCCGGTAAATTGTAAATTTATACCTAAAGTCCACTATGCACATATTGCGCAATCACCCAATATGTAATACTATGCCATATCACATAGACCAGACTTCGCCTTTACCGAAACTAACACGTAGCCTACGTGGACTAGTATGTATCTATATCACGTATAACAACAGTATATAGCATATTCCTGGTAGAGATACGTTATACACTTATATATATTAAAAATATCCTTGTATTGGCGGATAGCATGACAACCAATACCGTAAATTATCGAGCGGATCAAAGCGTTATTGGATGGATACGTAAGATAAACCTTCTCTGATGCTAGTGTATTTCAGCTGCCGATGTGACCAACAATACACGCAAATCCCTGGTCTCCTAGCAAAATGTGACTGTTCGGTCGTTATATCGATCTTATCGAACCTATGTATCTAACAGGGAATAATCTCACTCAAGAGTCATTTCGTAACGTCACTACCATCTAAAAGTTGTTTTATGTTCTGCTGTCGCAAAAATACAACTTCACCTCCACAAATCCATGAAGCGCATATGGCCCTATATTTAACCCTGACTCGTTCACCCGCGCCACGCTTACACGAAGATTAAGAACCCACGCGAACTACCCAACAATCTAAATACGGGTTAACGATAATGGATAAGATAACGAAAGGAGCCTACGTGATGCCTACAACGCTTGTATTGTTGTCGGATCTTGTTGCTCTGCCCCTTTGTTTACATTAGAAAAGCGATAAATTGACAAACACACGCCTGCTATTGCGAACTATTCACGGCACGTGAACTGAAGCCGTGGACTGAAGCCGCATTCCCATCGGAGTGACGAATAAGGTCTTAATGTTTTCTTAATTACCAAGCACTTTGTCAGGTGTGTGTATCGATACATATTGTGCTCGACCACAGGGGTTATGTGCACCAGGTCTTATAAGATGGCATTAGATTGAGTCCGATTCTCTGTCAATTCGTTTTCCACGTGCTTCGCCATACCTCCCCAACCCTTAAACTTATTCCTACATTACAATTAAAGGGGCACTGCGCTCTAAATATGCTGTGGGACTCAAATTTCAGTTGCAAGTGTGAAGGCGTACGATACTGGCGCTCTTCGGAAGAAGTAACAGCGACGAGTGCAACATGGTTGTTACCGTCTCACTGCACCGATAACCAGCTTCAAACAAAAATAGACCTAGCCGGTTGAGCGCCGGTACCGTACGGCGTGTGTTTACCTACTACATATCGTAACTAAAGCGCCAAAACAACCAGCTATTATTATTCTTTATTCACAGTAAAACTAGTAAGTACACACATAATCCGGGGAGCAACCTGCCCCCAAAGGAAAACGGCGAGACTGTAGTAAATTTTTAAAATTTCAGTAATACAGTCAAATTGTTATTCCTATGCAATACATGGAAAAGTCAGATTACAGAATTGCAGTAGATGAAGAATTGGCAAGGGTTACAGAGCAGAGGTAGAGATGATTGAAAATGAAGAATCGAAATTACAGAAATGATGCTGTGATTCACAAGTGTAATTTTAGTCCAGTGGTGCATTCAAGGCCTTGTTCTGTTTGGGTATTGCTCAAAAATATAATTTCTGAATATAGGATCGGCAATGTGAGGCGGTGGGTCGCGTCCGAGGGCTGTTTCCAATGATGTATCAATCACATCGCATTTCAATAACCAAGGGCATATGGTAAGAGGATGGTTACCTCTGACTTGCAAATCATCCAATATTCGAAGTCGGGATAAGATATTGAAAGTCACAAATCGGTCTGAGAGTAGATTGTAAATTTCCTCCCATGAACCGTCCAATAAACTACGTGCTAGGTTTAATTGTTGTGTTCTGATCATGGAACGGTACTTGAGACAAAGATATTGGTGCCTGAGAAAGAGGGGCATGTCGTTGCACGAGGCCTCTAATACGCATATAGGGGTACTGAACATGGCAGCGCAAGAAAGTCTCAGAGCTTGATTGCGGATTGCAATTATTTTGGTGAGGTGTGATTTCGGTGCGAAGAAGTACAATTCCATGCCATACTTAATGATGGATCTTATCAGGCTCCTATACAGGGTTAATAGCGTTCGAGTGGATACACTCCAAGATGTGCCGGATACCATTTTAAGTAAATTCATGTACTTCGCGCATTTGGATGCAACGTTTGATGTGTGTACCTTATAGTTGAGTCTCTTGTCAAAGGTGACACCTAATATTTGAAGGATTCCACATACCTCAGCTGATGACTTCCTAGTTTGAGGACAGGTTGTACATAACTTCGCTTTTTTGTGAAAACCATTGCTACGGAAAACCAGTTAAAAATATCCTAAATCCAAATACATGCATTGCTGAGAGTGAATGTCAAGTTTATGTATCAGCTCCATTGTAACACTTCCTCACTTCACTTCGGAGTCTAAAGCGCATTTGTACAACACATGTGCGTCCTCGTCGTACAATTACATACGTTCAGAAGCAGAACGAATTACAAGAAAACACATCACTCTCCCAAGTAGGGCGGACCGCGATTCTGGGAGAGTATTTCGTCGGCAATCCGACAGTTGCCGGGCATGTCCAATCTTTAACAGATTTCACTGAGTGAATGCGATGTATAGTCTGCTCTCGGGATTACCGGACCACCATCTATTTCGCTTATACGGACGCATGCCGCTTCATATTCATCGCTTGTCATTGGTATTTAATCTTCTGTTACTTTTAATTCAGTGTACTTGTGTCTTTATTTACATGTATGCACCATAGGCCAATGTTGGAATATAATTGAACGCCTACAGTAGTCGCAGTCGCTTCGACTGCTATCTTTTCATTTTATCGCAATCTTGAGGGTGTTTTGGAATGTCGGCATTATTATTAGATTGAACTAAACTGACTGAATGACACTGAGTCAAAACAATGAGTGACTGTTGTATTTTCATTTGTAATGCTCAAGAGGGTGATGTGAGATAATGAAGTATTGCATGGGCTATTATTACCTTGTTTTAGCTTACGCGCGAATTTGATGTATTCACATCCCGGTGACGTTGCGGTTCGTGATTGGAAAGGAAAGACACTGGTTAGTCTTTCTCTGCGTCACGACGTAAAATTCATCAAGCCCGCCGGATTACGGCGCCAAAACAAACTTGATACATTGCTTTGACACACTGGACGGCGCAGTTTCGCTGCTGTTCGATTATCATCTGGAAACTAGGCGATTTGCGTAATGCAGTACGAGAGACTGGTGCCCACAGAATGTATTTCTGGAATAATATATATAGTAGCTTTATAATAATACCGGTTTAAATACATTTTCAGTTCGGGTCGCCGGCTTGCAACAACAAGCACCCCTGGCAAATTGCTATATGTTTCACGCTGTATTGAATCAAAGCGAAGTAATTACCCTTTACAATCTTTAAAAATAAATGATTAAAGTCATCGGCCTGAGTGTATAGAAAATAGGGTATATAAAAACGTAGTCGGCGCTATCTGATACTGTTATTTGAAATGTTGAAATTTAAAGAGGATCCAATACTGGGGTACAGCGAGCCAGTGGCGTAGTCTGAAAATAATGGGGGGAGGGTATGTGATGACTTGACCCGAGATAAAAGGGGTTTGTTTAAGCAGGGCCGTACTCGTAACAGAACTTCAAAGCGATGGCCGGTCATGGCAGCCCGTTGGGGATCAACATAACTTCTGGGGGGAATCAATGTCCCACAGAGTCGCAGACCCCCACCCTTCTATTAATGCGGAACGTGGACCGGAGCCGGATTGGATATCCGGCCGGATTTTTTCAATTTTGGCCGGACCGGATCGGAGCCGGATCAGTACTTTTTTGATAAAGCGAGAATCTTTATGGATAAGCATGACATTTGTAACTAAATAACTACCAACCAACGACAACACACAAGTAACCGCTAAGCCAGTGGGAAAAGAAACGGGCCATATTTTTAAATTCACGGAACCAGCGTACCGTGTTGGGCCGGATTACCGGCAGGACTGTTTCATTTTTGGCCGGAGCCGGATCAGTACTTTTTCCTGATACGGCCTGAGCCGGATCGGAGCCGGACCAGAGAATGGGCAAACCGGATTGGAGCCGGACCAGAGAATTTACAAACCGGATCGGAGCCGGACCAGAGAATTTGTCGATCCACTCCGCACTACTTTCTATGGATTCCTTCATCACTTCCCTTCATACATACAATTCACAGGCACAGATACATACGTCATACACGTGGCTATTCAAGCTCAATGCGATTTACGAACGAGCCGGCGAACGCAAGACTCATCTGTTTATGTCTGTCGATCGCTGTTCATGAGGTCCTCGCGGGTCCATTGTACATTGCCTCCAGTAAAGATTGTCGTTACTCAAAAGGTATTGGAGTCGCTCACATATACCAGACCAAAGCAATAGAAAAGCTCCATTGGTGAGACGCATGCGACTCGCATTACTCGCATAGTCGCATGGTCTTACCCTGGATTATGGAATCTCTCCATTTACGCAACTACCGTTAATTTCTTCAACCTATATTCCACGAAACCGCGACTATAATGAGTGATTTTCAATGCAAAAGAAAGAATGAACCAGTCCGAATATAACCGTCAACAAGTTTCCATTATTTACATCAATATCAACGTTATAATCGATTTTTGTCACCTCCGGATAGATTGCGATTACGATGGCATGGTTTTATAGGAAACCACCAGGTTTCAAACCTGCTATCGACAGAGATGGAACACAAACCTATCAATCAAAGTGTGAATACGAGTTTACGATTGCGGCATGTTGTGCAATCAGGCAGAAATAAGCCGACATATTCCTAAAAACGGAACTGAGGTGGCGCTATGGAGTTTGAAGTCTAATGTTGTGTGCTAGCCTGATGGGGCCGCAATCGCCGCATATCTATCTATATTTATCGAAGCTCTCGAATGCAAACGTGGTGAAGGGCAAGTT
>ATSW01000275.1:0-14605 GCA_000444245.1 Botryllus schlosseri
CCTTGCCAGCCCGCTCAGAGATGNGNNNCATGCGGCCCGCGGGCCGTAGTTTGCCCACTCCTGGTCTAATCACTTTTCAAATTCTGCAATTAGAACTAGCAGTACTAAAATACAGCGGTTTGCCTGTTAAATTTGATTTGAAAAGTTATTCTCGAGCAGCCCTACTCTGCATTTCATGTTTTTTCTCGTTAAAGATTCCGGAATCATATGATTGACCTGATGTTCATCGAGCGAGTCCAAAGATTCGTCACAAATTCGCAAGTCCGAATCAAAACAGAAGTCCAGCATTGTAACGGAATGGGAGTAAACATCGGACGACATGTCAAGCTCGTCAAGTCCAGGATAGACGCGTGTAAACATCCAAATCCTGACAAAGAGGTACGTTGGTATACAACACATGCCTGTAATGTGCCTAATTTGTATACCGTATTCAAATACTTATCTGTAAATCATTAGACATCGTGTCAAAATCCGAGCGGAATATAGATTTTACCAGGGCATGAAATGAAATTTCGGTGTGAAATATGGGAATTTTCAAGTATGGTATGGAATTTTTTCCATACTTCCATCCTTAGGCACTTTTGCCAGTACCATAACAATGATATACTTGATTAATCAAAGCGATTGCTAGCCTCAGAAGCTCACCACTAGAACTAGAACTACCGGATTGTCAAAATATCCATCTATACCTACCACTACACTCTTTTCCCATACTTCAAACTAGAACTAGAATAGNGTTGCCATACGTCCGGAATTTCCCGGACATGTCCGGAATTTCACTGTAAAANCTNCGNCCGGGAGGAATTTCTAAAATATGCCTAAATGTCCGGAATTTTGAANGCTTGAAGTAATGCTCATAATATTTTTATAAATCAACATAAACCAGATTATTTTTGGGAAGATATATGCTACATGAAATTTTTCTCCGCGCTTCGCGCGATTTAGCATCATCTATATTGGTTTTAATATAGGGACTATCACCCCCGCAAAAACGGCGATCAAAAATAAGTAAAAATACCATTCATTTACAAAAATAAGTATGATTGCAATCATGTAATGGCAATTACAAGATAACGGTAAATTCATAGAGTCGGTTTTGGACAGGCCGTTGGGAGGATATGTTCAAAGATGGTGGTTCTAGACCTGGCGTTAGATTGCCTTTTATCTGGGGTTCGCGAACATGTTGAACGTAATTAGGTTGCAATATAGGCCGTGAGTGAGTTTGGGCAAATGTACCAACCTTTAATTAGTAATCAGATCATCAAATTTTTATCTGGGCCACGGCACATTTTCAAAATGGAAATGGAGTCGCGACCAAAAAAGGTTGGAAACCACCGGATGTGCGGTGTCTATATAGCTCAGTGGTGCAGTGCGCACCGGAATTAGGCCGATAAATAATTTCATCGGCGTGACATGAACATGACTTAACGATGTACAATTACGCTCGTTGCATTTTCGAAGTCATCATCCTCAACCAGCTCTATCCCGCTAACTCTGATCACGTGGGCGGAAAGACGATCAGAATTATACAGTAATATATGGAAGAACCAATAATATTGACACAATTCATTCAAATCATTTAAAGACCAGATGCATATAGTAAGCCCCTAGGCCTAGAAGTTGCATCGAATACCCTACGGCGGGCCCAAGACCAGTGTTTATTTCGGCAGGAGGGGGCTGAAAAATGTGGCTTCGGCCCTGGTTACCACTTACAATACACAACCACGTACTCCTGAACCGGATCGTGACCACCTTTGGTCATTAGACAAATCGTTGCTTGTGTGACGTCATATTGATCGACAATGTTATCATACCTCAATTTGAAATCCGCTAGTGGGCGCTGAAAAGCGTCCGGAATTTGTAAAACAAAAATATGGCAACCCTAAACTAGAACTAATCACTTTTCAAAATGCGCAACTAAAACTAGAACCTCTCTCTCTTTTTAAAATTCACAATTAGAACTAGAACTACCCATGTCAAAATGTGCAACTAGAACTAGAATTAGAACTACTCTCTTCTCATAATGTGCAACTAAAACTAGAACTACCCAAGAAGCGACAGTTAGAAGACCGTCAGCTAGCTAGATTTGTAGTTTGTACAAGTCTGACTGCATAAGTCTGTTGCAATTTTCAAATTCGTACAAAATTTCCATTGCTAATTTTCAATTATTGTGTTTGTCTGTAGGAAATTTCCACCGAATTTCTGCGTCAATACGCGGATGAAGTTATGAAATGCCTGCAAGATCGAGCGGACTATCTCAACTGCCACGTTCGAGTCGATGAGTCAGAAGCACCACCTCCGGTAGACATACAAGTTTGTCTCTTTCAACAGCACTGGTCAAAGGACAAAACATCCAATATTAGTTATGTCTAAGCAACTTGGGGAAAAATGTAGCTATAATTTCAATTTTAATCTAATAATTCTCATTGTAGGTAAATTCTGGAAAATACTGTATAGCAATCTCTTTCTATAAGTGCCAAAACCTCTAATATTAGTTATGTCTAAGCCACCTGTGGAAGAAAAGTGTAGCTATAACCTATAATTTTAATTTTACTTTAATTTGGAAAAACTGTATAGCTATAATTCTTATTGTAGTTCAATTTTGGAAGATACTGTGAAGCAATATCTTTCTATAAGTGCCAAAACATGCAATATTAATTATGTGTATGCCACTTGGGGGAAAAATAACTGCAGCAATAATTTTAATTTTAATCTAATTTGGAAAAGACTCTATGGCTATAATTATTGCATTTTAATTTTCGAAAATATTCTGTAGCAATCTGATTCTATAAATGCCAAAACATTCAATATCGGTTATGTCTAAGCTACTTTGGGAAAAACTTGAAGCTATAATTTCAATTTTAATGGAATTTGAAAAAAAAAACTATATAGCTTTAGCTATAAGTGATATTGTATTTTAATTTTGGAAAATACTCTGTAGAAATCTAATTCTATAAGTGCCAAAATATACAATATTAGTTACGGTATGTGTAAACCACTACGGGAAAAAACTGTAGCTATAATTTTAATTTTAATCTAATTTGGAAAACTGTATAGCTATAATTGTCATTGTATTTTAATTCTGGAAAATACTGTGTAGCAAGATCTTTTTATATGTGCCGAAACATTCAATATTAGTTATGTCTATACCACTTCGGGGAAAAAACTGTGGCTCTAAATTTAATTTTTATCTAATTTGGGAAAAAAACTGCATAACAATAATTGTAATTGTAGCTTAATTTTTGAAATTACTGTGTAGCTATAATTCCAATTCTTATCCAACATGTAGTAAAAGAATATCTGGTAGTTGTGTCTCTCCAACATAGTAATATATTCATTTAGAAGTAGTATCTTCATTTCAATATGAATATAATATTCACTTGTATATTGAAGTTATGTACCTCCAAGAAGCTTTTCAAATAGTAATATCTCTACAGGGCAGCGCAGTTGACTTATCCGACCGTTCCATCCACGACAACCCACCTTCCAGACAAAGCCTCACCTCGCAACCNNNCTCTNANACACATCNGTACGCAGAAAAAGCCGGCCTNAGTCACCCCCCAAAACAGGCAGAAAAGGCACCATCGCGGGTGGTCTCACGCCAAGTCGTATCGAGTTACTGACAGGGGGTAGCACGAGAAGGAGTCAGCATCAAGAGGACTCAGCTATCGGGATGATTAAGAGTATTTTAAGGTCGGTATATTGGTAATTTCGCACTTTGAGTGCTTTTTAAGCCACTCATGTGTCACTTACGCCTGTACCCAGGTGACATAAACTAACAATGTAGGTCGTTGGCGGCCAATTAACTACTGTTTTGTAGTAGTTCCACTTCTAGTTCTAGTTTTGATTTTGAAAAATGAGTACCGTAGTTCTAGTTGTAATGAGGGTCTTGAAAAATCAGTAGTTCTAGTTATAGTTACGGGTTTTCAAAAGTCAATAATTCTAGTTATAGTTACGGGTTTTCAAAAGTCAATAGTTCTAGTACTAATGCGGGTATTGAAAAATCAGTAGTTCTAGTTATGATTGTGGGTTTTCAAAAATCAGTAGTTCTAGTTCTAGTTGTAGATGTGAATTTTGAAAAGTGATAAGTACTAGTTATAATAGTTGTCGATTTTGAAAAATGAGTATTCCTGATTCTAGTTGTGGGTTTTGAAAAGTAAGTAGTTCCAGTTTTAGCTCTAATTACGAGTTTTGAAAATTGAGTAGTTGTAGTTTTGAAGTATTTTGAAGTTGGTGTCTTGTTTGAGTTTTGTTAAGAGAAACATGTACTTAACCCCACCTNATAGTGACTAGGCTACGAGATCTGTGGACTGATATCTGTTGTTTGAGTCGAGTNTTCCAGCTTCACAGCAGTATCAATGTTGGTTGATCATGGTTTCACAAAAATGTCATTTCCACNAACGTGTGTAGCTTTGCACTACATGTTTTGCACGCTCTGATACGACCAATCAAATGGATCAAAAACTGTAATTCTTGGTGGTAAACTAACTCATGGTGGGAAGGATCGTATCGTTTCATTGCTGGAAAGAAACATCTCTCACTCGACTCGACTTGAATCCTTTAAATGAATGCTCGGTTCAGATTCGAGCACTCAAATCGTTGTGCCCAACATTACCTCCGATGTTAATTAAATGTCCGATGTACTACATCCTAATTTGAGTTTCGCCATTGTGGTTTCTTTCTCAGGACTCAAATTGTTCACGATCAAGACGCAGATGATGGCAGATCACTTTTGGCTAGCGCGGCGAGACCTCCTATTTCAACTGCTCCGTCACAAGTATGGCTCGTTTACATTGTTACTATAAGTATCCCAATTGCAGACCTGAATTAGGGTCAATCATTATTTTATCATTACTGCCAATGATCGGGCAATTGCAATGTTAATGTAATGATGACAATTTGAACGAAAAATTATCGGGATTATGTATGGCTGTAATCAAGTCACCAAGCTTTGAGTCTATTTGTATTTTATAGTTTGACCCAAGTCAAATCGAAACACTTTCAATTCACCACCGAGTCAAGTCTAAATCCGGGAGTAATAGGTTGAGTCCAAGGCATACCGTAGAACCTCAGGTTCTAGTCCAAGTCACTGTGTTGACTGTTCACTGTTCATTAGCGAGTTCAATTCAGGTTCGGCCAGGGTTGTATCCAAGTCACAAAGCTCCAAGTCACAATTCAATCTCACTTTTATAGTTTTGACTCGAGTCAAGTCGAGTCATTTTCAATTCACCACCGAGTCAAGTCCCAGTCCATGTCATTGTTTTGACTGCTCAGTTTCCAGTTAAAGTCTTGTTAAACCCACTTTTCAGAACTCTGTTTGGTGATATCAAATGGTTCGCATTTATGTTATACTAATTTTCCTCACGTTTAGCAGTTTCTGGTCGCATTTTCAAGTACCAGTACCAATAGACGAAATCCCAATAGTGGGGTTACTTTACTATTCCTTGAAAATACAACAAAATTTCGGTCTTGGCAAGCTGAGTCTCGAGTCTTATGACTTGGTTCGAGTCATGCAAAATGACTCGAGTCAAGTCGAGTCATCAGAAAATCGTGACTGGAGTCATTACACCCCTGGGTTGAACTCACTTCCGTGAAACTCTCCATTGATATTGAAAGCCGCAGACTCATAATATACTCATAATTATCACTTTCAATATAGGTGCAGGGGCTTATGTTATGAATGTGAACTTGGTACATCTCCAATATATAACCTACACATAAATTCGTTGAAACGAATTAAAAGAAATCCATATGGAACAACGCCAAATTGAGATCAGTTGTATTGCGACATTCTTGCGGTGTATCATAAAACCGATGCAGACCTACATACATAGAATAAGTTATCTGCATGATTACATTTCCTTGATTAATACAACATCCATTCATCCCAATGAGTATTATGTGCTTTTTTAAAAAGGGTGGCTTCACATTTTGTTGATTCATTCTAGACTGGCACAGCAAGGCTTCGAAGAGGCAGCTTCAAAAGACGTAGTACTCTGAGTAGCATCGCTGGCAGCGTCAGTAGCTCAGACAAAGGCCGCAAGAAAGAGCCGGAAAGGTGCATATGTTTTAAATTGTTGAACGAATATACATTTGTGAGATTACAACGATTTGCCTGGTCTCGCGTCAAAATCAGAACTGTTAACTTTTCAAAACCCGCAACTCCATGTGGAACTACCCAATTTTCACAACACACAACTAGAACTAGAACTACTCGGTTTTAAAAACTTGCAATTACAACTAGAACTACGGTGCTCATTTATCAAAACTAGCCACTACAACTAGAAATACTGGATATTAAAAATGCATAACTCGAACTACAACTATTCGCTTTTAAAAACTTGCAATTACAACTAAAACTAGAGCTACTCATTTTTCAAAACTAGCAACTAGAACTAGAAATACTGGATATTCAAAATGCATAACTAGAACTAGAACTACTCAATTTTCAAAATGCACCGTTAGAACTAGAACTACTCATTTTTCAAAACTAGCAACTAGAACTAGAAATACTGGATATTCAAAATGCATAACTGGAACTAAAACTACTCAATTTTCAAAATGCGCAACTAGAACTACAACTACTCGCTTTTAGAAACTTGCAATTACAAATAGAACTACTCATTTTTCAAAACTAGCCACTGTAACTAAAAATACTGGATATTCAAAATGCCTGACTAGAACTAGAACTGCTCGATTTTCAAAGTTCGTAACAACAACTGAACTACTGGATTTTCGAAATGCACAATTAGACCTACAACTAACACTACTCACTCTGTAAAATTAGCAACTAGAATTGCAACTAGAACTACTGGATTTTGAAAATGCACAACTACAACTGCAACTAGAACTACTCACGTTTCAAAACCAGCAACTACAACTTGAACTAGACTTATCGGATTTTCAAAATGCGCAATTAGAAGTAGAACTAGAATCACCAACTTTTTAAAACTTGCAGTTAAACTAGAACTGCAACTATAACTACTCACCTTTCCAAAGTGCAACTATATCTAGAATTAGTAGCCTACAACTCAGTTTTCAAAATCCGCAACTAGAACTAGTTAGTTAACGGCGGATTTTTAAAGGCCGTTAGTTCTAGCTCTAGTTCTAGATGTAGCTATGCATTGAAAAAAGTGAGTATTTCTAGTTCTTGTTGCAAATTTCGAAAATCCGGCAGTTGGCACAAGTCTGGCGAGTATATTTTCAAAGTCGAGTTTCACAAAATGATATTTGAGCCTTAAATCCTTTCATTTCAGCCGAGCAAACTCGAGTAACTACAGAAAACGTGACACCAAATTCGAAGCCAGACTCATGGTGTTCGGTAACGAGAGACCGCAGGGAGAGTATTTCGAATCAAAGGTGAACAACCGTATATACATTTAATTATTTTCTTTTATAATAGGGGAGTAGACTTAGACATGATCCTCTGACTGCTGTCAATGTATGTTTTGCCTTATTTTCAGATCCAAGCTATTCTCCACGACACTTTGGACGGCCTTCTCTCTACGGGAGAGTTTTATTACAAGCAGAAAGGCATACGGTCGGTTACCAGGCCGCAGCATATTCAGGTAAATTGAATTTTGGCTTAGGCTCAAACAAGGCTACAGTTTTGCGTTCTTGAGTTGCAGTAGAAGTAATGCTGTAATTTTCTACATAATTTGAAGAAGCATTAGCTAGTCACGAGACATTTCAAAATTACTTCTAGTAGAAGCTAAAGTAACACTGTAAATTTCTAGTTAATTTCAATTAGAAGAAGAGATATCTAATGGATGTAGAAGAGGTATGAAAAGTATTCATGTAAATAGTCTCGAAAATCAGATTTTGTTTAAGATTGACATACTTTTCGCAGTTAATTGGAGGTGGGTGCTTTGTAAATGCAAGATGCGCCTTCGTGATTAATGCAAAACAACTCATGACGCTAGAAATAGGTAAAATCTTTCAAAATATGTTCACTTGTCGTGATACGTGGGCTATTTTACATGCACATTACAATTGTATCGCTCATAAAACTCAAAAATACTGTCATAGTGTACTATTATATTGTGTGGACACTTTCCATTTGGCTGAAGGCCATTGGACTATAATTTTGAACTGGCTTGCCGAGCATTAAATTTGATAAAATGGGTATCAATCGAAAGGTACGTTGGTACTGATTGCGAAAATATGAATTTTAGTCTGCTGGTGGTCCTGAAACCCCCCAAAATCAGACTGGAATGTTACGTTATAACGGAGTTTGGTATTGTGACCATTCCGTCTGAGCAGCTCACGAGCAAGTGCGCACGACAGTGACAGTGAGAATGCTCAATCGTTTACGCAACAATGACCAATATGCTTGTGGTTTACGCTGCTTCTCACTGCTCCCAGACGGCATGGTTGCATCACGATACCAAACTCCGTTACAATGCAACATTCTTGGCCGATTTTGAGGAGTTTCAGGACCACGAACAGAATAAAATTTATATTTTCGCAATCAGTACTGCGGCAGCTTACGATTGATACCTGTTTGATCATATTTGATGCTCGGCAAGCCGGTCAAAAATTACCATCAAATTGCTTTCAACCAAGTGGAAAGTGTGACGTAGACCAATTTCACTGAGCCGTGAAATTGCCTTGTGTCCATACCATATAGGACACTATGCTACTATAAACTTCTTAAAATCCAAAGTTTATAATGTAATTAGTATTGTTTGAAATCTGTTGAGCAGGACAGGAAGTAGCGTAAAACATAACTACTTGAGCAAATAGTTCCATACCCAATTAGTGTTTATGATTACACCATCATATTCTAAACTATACAGATATTAATACGATATACATAGTAGCCTATAGTATAGTATAGTATATGCTCTTTTACGATATCAGATTATTATTATTATTATTGCTTTGCAGGACAATTTTGAGCAATATGGCGACGTGATTGTGGCGAAACTGCTTAATTACGAGGCTCAGACTAAAGAATTCCACAACATCGCCTTACAAGGTAAATTACAAATATCGATATCATGACATCCTGGCCAAGCTTTATGAAATTGTTCGCGGGTTTTGTGAATTACATGCTTCAGTCATATTCTAGCAATGAAATATTAGTTTCGTAGGTTAATTACAACTTTTGGAGTCTTCCTACCCAATATTGGTATGTAGGGCGAAGAAATATTGGTATTTTCGTGACGTCACAGCAGGAGAGTGGTCCAGATATCGCCTTTCTAGTTTATCTCATGTCCAAACATAGTAATTGCTGTAAAGTTGTTTGAATAAATGCTATGAAGTTTTGGAAATGCGACTTAAGCTAGATGGTATATTTTTATAATGCGGCTGAATATATCAGGACTATCACCGAATAGCTTTATGGTTACCGACTAAAAATTCTGATATCGGTCTGAATTTAATTTAGAGGAATGTTCTTTGGTAGAGTTCAGAAAACAGCTTCAAGAGCTGGAAGAGGATTTTGCCGAGCTCCCGCAAATCGTGCTGGAAGAAATTCTGCAAAACGATTTGAAAAAGCTGCGAGAAGAACAGCAACTGATCAAAGACCGCTTCGCCGCTAAGGAATCGCAGTGGAGTCAAATAAAGGTATCGGCCAAAATGGACAACTAGAAAATTTTCAGCATATCCAAATCAGATTAAAATTAAAGTTATAACTGCACACTCTTTCCAAATTAGATTAAAATTACAATGGCAACTGCACAAATTATGTTAGAATTACACTGATAACTACACTTTTTTCAAAGTGGGTTAGAATTAAAATTATAACTGCACAGTATCTTACAAATTAAATTAAAATTAGAATGGTAACCGTACTTGGCGGGCCGGATTGCTGAATCGATTGATTATTCGCCCATTTATCCACACACGGAATAAATCNTATTTAATGAATGTATTNTAACGACAGCAATGTNACTTCAAAGNCATTTCTCGCCGATAATGACGAAGATATAATGTNGATTTGAGAACAGCATTGTCANACAGGNGCCGCCATGTCTGCTGCTCTTTGATCATAGTGTCCTATATGGTGTGGACACAACCAAATCTAACAGCTATGTGAAATTGGTCTACGTCACACTTTCCATTAGGTCAAAGGCAATTTGGCGGTAGTCTTTGACCGACTTGCCGAGCAATAAATTTGATAAAACGGGTATCAATCGAAAGCTTGCGAAAATCCAAATTCTGCTGGTGGTCCTGGAAACACCTAAAATCCGCCTCGAATGTTGCATTGTAACGGACTTTGGTATTGTGACGCAGCCACGCCGTCTGAGCAGCTCAGGAGCAAGCGCACACGAGAGTGTGAATGCTCATGCTCAATCGGTTGTGCAACAAGGGCTTATACGCTTGCGGTTTACTCTGCTCCTCACGGCATGGTTGCGTCACAACGCCAATCTCCGTTAAAATGCAACATTCGAAGCTGATTTTGGGGGGTTCCAGGACCACGAGCAGAATAGAATTGATATTTTCGCAATCAGTACCACGGTAGCTTTCGATTGATACCTGCTTTATCAAATTTAATGATCGGCAATCGGGTCAAAAATTACCGTCAAATTGCCTTTGACCAAAGGGAAATTGTGACATAGACCTATTTCACTGAGCCGTGAGATTCGCTTGTGTACACACGATATAGGAGAGAGAGAGCTTTGGTATTCTTTTTCGCCTGCACCATGTAGATACTTTGACGACGGAGATGCGATACGGCCTTTATAGCAAGGTCATCTAGTCTGCACCCCCGTTTTTTCTCCTCCATGCTATCCGTGGTTGCTGAGCGCCTCGCGGGATAGCCGCGGATACCAGTTTTCGAGTCTTTGGCCTGACCCGGCCGGGGATCGAACCCACGACCTACCGATCGAGAAGCCGGACCATAACCATTACAATATCTCGCTCGACACTATGCTTTGATCAATCAACACACGGTGCGCAATCCCTAATAATTATTTCAAGGCCTTCGATAAGCCCGGTACCCCAAATTACCAAGATATCAATTCATTAGGGCTGAGTAGGTGATGAGATAGCGTCGTTGTTCATCTTTGTAGCCTATTGTATCTCGACATTGAATTCATGCAGACCGCGGCATCTATGAAATTTGAAAAGTGGCCCGCGAACCGTTTTGAGTTAGCAACCCCTGGCATAAGCGGTGTCTTACAAAAGCATACAAGCTTACGGCGGTTACGGAATCAAAAATAAGAAATATAGTTCCGGTGTAAATGACCATTGTAGTTTACAAACACCACGATTACCGCAAACAATATTAGGGTTGAGTACATCGTAAATGCCGATGATGCAAGTCTTCTCGCTTAGACGAAATTACACATGCTTCACTACAGTCACTAAAATTTGACGTAGTAAGCAAGTAGCGGGGAATCTTGGCAGACTGCAGCCGCGGGCCACATTATCATACAAGACGGAAAACTGCCCGCGGGCCGGATCCGGCCCGCGTGTCGTATGTTGCCTGCCCCTGGCCTAGATAAACCTCCAAAATTTATATATAGGAATTTTGAAGTAGACCTTAGTCGGACGCGAACATCAGTTAGATAGGAACCCAACAGGTTGTCTTGTTAATGTTCAATGAACATTGTTTATGGTCGAAAAATAATTTGATGTGATAAGCTGAGTATTGGAGATGACGGCAGACTGTCATCGAGGGTGAGACCGAAAACAGTCCGAGGGTCGCTCAAAATCCCGTATATTGCCCGCCCTTGGAATAGTAGAAGTCAAGCTGATTTGTAATAACTATTAATTATATGCCGTTACCGTGTTGTGTGAAAATCACATCTTAAATGGTTTTGTTCGTTTTACACTCATTTACGAAATAGATTTGTAGTTGGATGTTAAATCTGTTTTTGACTCAGGAAAGATTCGGGCCCCCTCAAAGGAGCGCAGATTTGCTTAAGGATCCTCAGGGTTAACAAACGTTAAGGATCACTGTTCTACACTCTGAAACGTTTCAAGAATTCGAAATAGGTTAAAGTAATCCTAGCATCTCTTATGAAGCTTCCAGTCAGTCCCTGCATCACTGAAATGAACGCACCGCATAAATTAAGTCACAGAGGTCTCAAACTCAAATGTGCTCGCGGGCCAGTTTTCCAGTTTTGACGACGCCGCGGGCCGCAGCATTNATAGGGGTATTNTATGTCTTATTTTGCGGGAATGAATTCCNATTGAAAGTGAGCCGATCCAGCAGACTNACAGTAAACACACATCGTCAAAATGTAATTTACTCTTGTATCAATTTAGGCCTGNCACGAAAAGAATCATCANATTTATAACTATTTGAANAGAATTGTTGTTGNACTTGANATATANNAATTATAANATATAGACACCANATGGGCGGAAAAATGTATGATNCCATCATAAAAGCTATCGGGTTATTATTTTTCAGCTACTATGAATATTTTGAATTTAACAAATTGATAATAGAGAGTGATCTGATATCAAAACATTTTTAANTTGAGCATTGTAATTCCAATCCATGATTCGGGTATACTTCTGATAAGTAGGCTATTAATCTCATCGCCAAATATCTTCAAATATTGGAGCAGAAAAAATATAAATATAACATAAATATATTAATGAATGTGTCCCTGTGATTGAAATGTCGGAACGCCGAACGGCCCATTGCTGTTACATCGTTGGAGCGGCCCACTACGGTACTCACATTTAAGTGCCCTTAATAACATGGTTTAATGACCAAAGATGTAACTAACAGATCGCCAATGGTTGCCATAACAACTTGCTTAGTTAGCGAAATACGAAGCTGCGACCTTCTGATCTATTACTATTCCCCTGATACTCGATTAATTTGTTGCGTCCATGGTTCTAACAAATTCACGGCATTCCGAGTCACTCCAAGCCCACTCGAGTCATTTTCATTTTGCCATCGAGTTATCCCGAGTCTGAGTAATTTAGGAAAAATCGCGTTTATGTCCAACTTACAAATTTCAGTCTAAGGGTCAGGAATTGTCATCATGAATTGGAAATGTGGCGAAATAGTGAATCTTCCACTGCATGGTAGCGTTTGCAATTGATGTGATAGTGAAGTTTGATGAATAGTTTGAGGCTTTCGAAGCAATGTAAGGGGGAATTTTCACTTTATAATCCGTAAAGATATATGTGAAATATATAAACATAAAAATCTAAAATGCTGTCGCGGGCCGCACAAAATACTCTGGCGGGCCGCATGCGGCCCGCGGGCCGCGTGTTTGAGACCTCTGAATTAAGATAAACCCATCATGGTCGAAAATTTTACGGATTCACGAGAGTATTCCGATTGTGACTAATATATATTGTGCTTGGCCCGGAAAAGTGAAATCATGAGCGGTGGCACAGTTCGCCATTTCTTATCTAAACACAACTGATATTTGGAGCCCGTTTTGTCAAATTTTTCCTATGTTCAGCTAATCCATACTGGGTGAAACTAAAGAATTTTTAAGAGCAAGTAATCAATAATCTGTGACCAATAAGATGACGGTATGACATTTCACTCCAGTCAAATCGTCAAGAACTCTTTCGGTGCCGAGCTAAATTTGACGATTGTCTTCAAAACACCGCGATTTTCGCCAAATAACCCTAATTTCAACTGATCCTAACTTCGTCGCCAGCTCAGCTACCGAGACGTACCTAAGTCCGTATTGCAGTCGCAAACGATATCAATAAAGTCAATAAATATGAATTTTTTTTAAATTTTTCCCAATAAATTACAATTTTTAATCGGATCTGCGGATTCGTATACTTGTTAGAATTGAACCAAATTTGGTGCGCAGCGTCTTTAAGGTAACCTGACAATTTAATCAGCGAATGGCCTGAATCCAGGAAAAAAGTTATTTTAGAACAGCCCTACTGCGCATTCACCACTGTTCTTTTTCGTGTCAACAAGGCATCAAAAGTTTGCTACAGCCTTGTGGGTTTTAAGATGGAGGTCATTTTGCAGTGTTACAATCTCAATTTCCAATTGTTCAGCTTCCAGATTTCAATATACCTGACAGCGGCATCGGTTACAGAAAGTTTGAAACATGGTACTAAACTGTGTTGAGTGTAAGAGAAACAAGTTGTGTCAAAATATGCAATACGTAACGGACAAATATTGTTAATGTTAATGCTAATGTTATCTACTACTTTGACATTGTCCTTGGCGTCGTGCTACCATAGCGGAACCGTCCGCCATTTCAAGAAGAGCTGGATGGCATTTCGTCATGTCGCCTGTATGGGCAGCGCGCCGTATCCTATACGTCTTCGATATCTTGTAATTCTATTACATGTTGGTATATTACTAACTGTAACTGAGGATATTTTATATCATTTTAAGTGTTTACATATGTGTATTGTCATTGGTAAGTTACATGTTAGTTGGATTGAAACAAGAATAGCTGAATCAATAAATCTATATATATTTAAAAGCTCACTGGTAATAATCTCACGAATATTTGTAAAGGTGGCTGTTCGATCAATGTTTGAAACAGGCTAGCGGGCTACTCATCTGGTTATCGTGGGCTACTTGGGGCCCGCGAGCACCGCGTTGGCGAACCCTACAATAGACATTATGCATGGATGCCAAACACATTTCCACGAAGCAGTGTTGGGATGACTCGAGTCATGACTTGACTCGAGTCAGACTCGAGTC
>ATSW01000277.1:0-18068 GCA_000444245.1 Botryllus schlosseri
GTCAATCTCACTTTTATAGTTTTGACTCGAGTCAAGTCGAGTCATACTCAATTCATTACCGAGTCAAGTCCGAGTCCAAGTCTGCGAGCAGATGGCCGAGTCCGAGTAATAGTGTTATGACTCGAGTCGGAGTCCAAGTCATTGTGTTGACTGTTTAGTTTCGAGTTGAAGTATTGTTAAATCCTATTTTTACATACTCTGCCTGGTAATATACTAGTTTTTCTCACTTGTAACAGTTTCGGGTCGCATTTTCAAGTACCAGTACTATTACGAAACACCAATTGTGTGGCAACATAAATATTCTCCGAAATTACAATGAAATGTTGGTCATGGCCGTCCAAGTCTCGAGTCCTATGACTTGGTCCGAGTCATGCGTAATGAGTCGAGTACAAGTCAAGTCAATACAAAGATTGACTCGGGTCGAGTCGAGTACTAGTCAAGTCAATACACAGATTGACTGAGGTCGAGTCGAGACATTTTCCGTATTATGAAAACATGACTGGAGTCAAGTCGAGTCACCAAAGAATCGCGACTCGAGTCGAGGCATGACTCGAGTCATTACAACCTTGTTCAAATGTTCATTTACAAATGAGAAGAAAGCGAAACTTCCCCATAAACCGTAATTTTTTTACTGCATCTGCAATGTACACCAGCGATCCCCGTGTCAATTGAGATGATTACAGACAGATTAACTGTCATTGACGATAAGCGGGTTTTAAAAACAAATGCCGAGAGCCGATTAGTGCCTTCTGTGTCAATTTATGTATTTATTCCACGAAAGGCGTCTCGAATATTCTCTAATGTAATCTAAGGATTAGAATACGCTAGGAAGGTCACGGCAATCAGCAACATAGGCGGACTTGTTTTGCGTTCGAGTCACGCTTGGCTATAAATATTCCTAGCGAAGGTACGTACACGACGTCCGTATCAGCTATAAGAAATCGGCTTAGCAATTACGGATGGCAACGTTTGGAATCACGTTTAGTCAACGGTACTGTTACGTGCATTTCGCGGTATCTGCATAATTGTTATTATATGTTAACGGCGATTTATCAACGTCAAATTTCTTTACGCAAGCCATACGTTTCGCAACGAATAAAATCCCGGAGGCGATGGGAGCCAATGCTACCAGACGCTGAAACCCGAATACCCTCAGTAATCGGTGTGGGAATGGTCTTACATTACTCGCGATTACCTATAAAATGGTTGTTGCTGCGAGAAATGATCTGGCAGGTGAAACAGTGCATTGAATGCACTAAATATTAATATGCTCAGAGTGTTGGTAGAACATTTACACGGCCCAATCATAACGATCTTGGAGATGCCGACGTCAACAACAGCAAGACGCAGAAAACTATTTGATAGATTCAAAAAATAGTGTCGAACACCGCTGTTTAGCGATACTACTGTACTGGCTGTGTTAAATGTCGACGGTTCATACTGTATGAGTAAGATAACCATTGCACATTGACCAGTGCAGTCCGAACACAATGAACATTAAATAAACGAGTGGGCGTATAGAGATTCGTTGCTGAATTCCATAGCCGAGGGCTATATTGTACATATTATTTGGGTCTATTAATTCATCTAATTACGGGTTAAAAGTCAACTGAAATATAAACAAAGGTGTTCTGTGGATCTCTATATGGTAATTGTTTCCAGTCGTATAGGTGCCCCATTCTGTCAACAAGATCAAGATAATCACCTATAGTTACATGGAATTAAATGCCACCAGCTCCAATGAGAATACTATCTATCGATACAATTGTTTAAATGTACCAGCTGACCTTTGTCAAGTCGCTACTAATCGTCTTTTGGTAATGTTCTGCATCGAATCACTAGTTTATAATAAGCTATATATTAGTTGTTAACTGGGTAATGATCAGGTAATTATATGAGATGTAGAGCGTGATCCTATACGGGGCTTGCACTCGCAGGGGATGTTAGCTACATGGTCAACTTTCGTGAGGAACTGTATCGGAACGACACCCCCTTTTCAGAGCAATTCTGCTGGGGTTCAGTATTACTGACCGGACGATAAGATGTCAGCGCTTGCCACAAATCTTGTCAACATCTTCTTTCGCATACGTTACTCAAAGTCTAACGAATGGGGAACAGAATTGGTATTTTAGTCGTGGGGCCAGAACTTAACTTTAAGCGAAAGCATATATTACATAGATTCCCCCTGCCGTTCAGTGTGAATAAAATCACTTCATAATTTTAGTTGGGTTACCTGAGCGAAATGCACCATTTCAAATTGAGAATAATCGCGGGGATGTATCGGGTTACGGTTTCGTTTACTACAACAAGACGGCGCAATAAGTTGGTACACAAAACCCAGGCAGACACACCCCTTTTATATATATCTGTGCGGTTTGGTATATTTCACTCGTTTTCACCCATTGGAACAAGTGTGAGAGTACAATATGGTATCAGAGAGAACCAAGGACCCGATTTACAGCCTACACTTTGGTGATTTCTTTGTTTGTCGTATTCATGGTGTTTGTCGACTACTGTGCTCATTTTCACCAGGCCGATATTCTTCATTTTTATTCTGTATCTGCCGACTTATAGCACGGATCGCTCCTAGGCTTTTTGTAAGACATCGCTTACGTGGATCAGATCGCGAGGAGAAGCGTTTATAAGCCTCCTACACTTTGGTGGGAATTTTGGAGTCGACCTCAATCGGACTCCGACCCACAACCCATTGGCGTTACAGCTGTGGATAATGGTAATCTGGTGATTAAACCTATTTTCCTTCCAGGTCCCTACAGTGTTGAAAGGCAATCGATTGTATTGCTGACAGCGCGGGCTTACCATTATGTGTCAGATCTGACTATTTTTACTGCTCACAACTCGGTTATAAACAATCAAATATACATTCTCTGTTATCCGTTTGTGTAAGAGAAATTTTACAGGTCGACAGCAGTTCTTAAAATAGCCAACGCTTGAGAGTGGAATCCTGAATTGTCTATAAATGTATTTATCGTTCAACCACACACGTTCGCGGTGGATTTTCCGAGATATGTGCATACTTGATGGCCGCAGCATTCGCAGGACACAATTACGCGGGAAACAAAGGCTGACAAGATTAATATTTAATTCAAGGTACTTGCTGCTCAATCTTGATTGGCATCTTAGGACCATTGCCTACCAAAATTCCGCCGTGTTTTGTAATCAGTTCCCTTTTTCAAAAGATATGTAAAAACGTGCTTCCAATATTTTCAATATGCTGCAATCAATTGATCTGTTATGATTCCAACGCCGTAATTATACGAAATACAATGCCTTGGAACATGACACATTACACATTTATATACGGTGGTGGAAGGCGTTAAATGCGATGATAGCCGTGATTCCGCTTATACGATTGTTTGCTAAGTCACGGGCCGGGAATTTACAACACGGTTTTCAAGTTTTATCCACAACAACGCAACACAACAAGTCCTTAACTAGAAGACAATAGAGATTGATATGTACCATGAGTCATGAGCTCATTGGAAACAGACAATATTCCGATAAGGCTGTGCCCTATACCTTACAACTCTATGTTGTTATTCTATTACTGATGGCAGCGACTACGATCGAAAAATAAGACGTTAAAATTGCTTTAAAGGTACTTTGTAAAAATACAATCATTTACAAAAATATATCAGTATACTGTAGTGCAGTATGCGACGTTCCTGTAGCCATCGCTAAAGAAACTGATGTCTCGAAATATATATATTTTTATATTTTCTCTAATAAATATCAATCCAGGATAAACTATGTATATAACTATAGGAGCTCCGAACGCACACCTTCACTACTCCTTAAATCTTTACGAAATTGTACGCATAGTCGCATACCTACGCCTTCATATACCATGCTAATCGCGATACCAAAAGAGGTAAGTACATACAAAGTGTCTCATCCGATAATGATGTCTTTGATTCCTACTTAGACGGGTAGTGTTC
Organism: Botryllus schlosseri; assembly: GCA_000444245.1. Lineage (NCBI taxonomy): Eukaryota > Metazoa > Chordata > Ascidiacea > Stolidobranchia > Styelidae > Botryllus > Botryllus schlosseri. The sequence continues at coordinate 3,957 of ATSW01000277.1, forward strand.
TATACAATTTCCGGTAAAGTGTATAAGAGTGTGTCGTAATTTTTATCCGGTGTGCTAATTCCTTATATTACGTTGGTGATATCCGTTCTTTTTAGGATGACGTATTCACAATAGGCGATATATAATAGGAGATGGTTAGTAACGAAGAAACCTACATCGAATTTATCCAAATGCTCAAGTAGATTTTGCCTACTTGTTATACTTACTCAACATGCTCGGATCATCTTTACGTGTGATATCGTCATGAAAAATGCGCACCTATTTGTATTGTCATTGGTAAGGCTATCATATTTCTGGGATCCGGACAGAGGACTCTTTTTTCAGATCATAAAGGTTAGGTTACCGGACTAGACAATTACTGATTGAAAATTTTAGTGGACATCCTCTTGTGTTGACTAAAGGAAAAATCATTTTTCCCGAAAGTCCCGCTCGAACATACACAATACAGATTTCGCGTCATTTATGGCGTTTTACAGCTGTGGCCGTCTACTTGTCCAGTAGCCTGGTTGTCAAAGCTATAAAGGAGGACCTTTTCATAAAAAGGAGGTCCTTTATGCGTTATCGGAGCACATTCTCGATTTTCTGAAAAAGGAAGACAATGCTCCTTAAGGAGGACATATTGTAAGTTATATAACCAAATCTAATTTTTGAAGATACTNACTTGAGGTCTCTTCAGATCCTAGTTTTCTACACTTCTACATGACGTAATTATCTCGTGTGTATGAAATTTCTACGTATGCTTGTCAATGAGTAGACATCTACGGCGTCATTTTTTCTTTCTACTTGAGTAGGTTACTTCGTAAGCCTCTACCTCTGACTGCTATTCATCAGACATTGCATTTTAATTTGAACTCGGGGTTATGTAGCTAGTAACAACGTAGCCAGCGCTTGGGCAGCATACCGGAGTTCTCGGTACCGACCTATTTTGTAGCAGTATGCAGTATTTGCAGCATTGTCGCTTGAACTTTGTGTTTATTAAGATTATAAAGGATTACATCACACTTAATCCGATTCTGAATTCTCGTCTCGCTACAAACGTGCGACTTGAGATTTGCTGACCTCTGACATCGCTTCGGAGACAAATATTTTCACGACGCTTCGACTCGGGAGACATCTAGTCGTCGAAGGCGTGAGCTAGTGACGTAGTGCGTGTTTTGAATACATAAATTAACATGAGTTTTAGTCGACTATGCCGCCTTTCGGGAAAAGNCCGAGCCGTGCAATCCATAGCAAGATTGTTATGTCTCAAAACGTACTACTGAGATATTTTGTAGGTTGGATTTGGTACTGGTGTTTAAATCCGGGTGTACAAACCGTGACACACATCCTGAATACCCAGGATGGTAAAATTATAATCCTCTTTGATACTCGGATGATTGATTTATTATACTATAACAGTCATAGGTGGTCAGTAATGAAGTACTTCTACTTTTACCGAATACTGAAGCACGTGCTGCATACACTTGCACGAGTTACTCAAGGGTCAGGATGTTATGTTTTAGACTATACTATCGTTTCAACGTAACAAGTTAAGTACTTTTTCTTTATACTATGGATTTTTTCAATAAAAAGTAGTGTTGGGTTATGCCTGCCTCCCCTTCATGATATGACTTGTCATACCAAATAGTGAGAATAGCCCCGGTACCCCGGTATCTGAATTTATTCCCAAAGTGACACACATCTCTATATCTAGTGTAATTAATGTTTTGCATTGTGAACATGCACCCTGCACTTCTAAAAGCATACTCACTTCCGAGCTGCTGACAATGCAACCCCTCGACAGAATATAATTTTTGAAAATACTTACTTGAGTACACCCTTCGTACCGTCATCGTTTACTTCCAGTTGGGGACTTTTTGACATGTCTTGGAAATCGTTATTCCGTTAATTCCACTTGTAATTGCACTGATATTTACCACGTTACGCGACTCGAATTTGGGTCAAGAGAATTATCAACTTGAACTCCGATATATTTCAGAATTACTGTGAATATAGGCTTGCATGTTGCATCCTGGTAATAATAAACCTGTCAATTATAAAGCATCAGTTGAAAAGCCCTATATTGAACACCACAACATAATCGTGACTGACCTTGAATTTATTGCGTTACAATCCATTAACGCATCACAGGCGTTTCTAGATGTAGAAAGAACATGAACAAAATAAGATGTAGGGATAGGATATCAGGTGAATTAAGGTGAAAGCATTAGATCAACTACATCTGAGGTGTGCGACAGTGCATTGTGTGCAACGTTTTTGACACGTGAGTCGGATACAAATGATGTCGTGACATGTCAGGAGGCACTAAATTAAATTCATGTAGTAGCACGCACAGAGACTTGGTCACACTAGTTATTGAAATATTCCTATTTCAACAGTAGCAAATATACAAATCTTATAGCGTATAGTGCAGTGGTTCTCAAACTGGGGGGCGTGAAAGCATCTGACGGGGGGCGCGAAGCTGCGTTTAACTGAATTTTTGTCCGCGCCTGGCGCGATTTTAACTCGAATTCACAGTTATTGCTTTGTTCATAGTTTGAATTTCATATTTGAGAATCCTCTCATCAGCAGTCATAAACTTCTATGCCATCAAACTATCTGTTGGGATAGCTAGCATCTGGTTGCATTATGTGATACGATGATAAGTGGGACGCGAAATTTTCACTATCAAAAATAAGGCGACTCTAAAAAAATTTGAGAACCACTGGTATAGTCGGAGCATTTGCTGGTCGAACTTTGGGCGCTTCTAAATTTCTTCTCTTTAGCCAACCTTCAATATGGAAGTCTGCAACACAAGTGAAAACCACAAATAACAGCTACAAATAGAGCTAATAATTTACAATATCCGAGTCATTCAATCCAGACAACACGTATGGTGTGTCAATGGACCACCTAAAGCGCATGTCTAGTATCATAAGAATTCGACCATATAATCACTATTTACACTGAAAACCCGAAAAGTATACTTTTTACGAAGGAAACCGTATCCATTAGGCAACATGTGAAAAAAAGAGAGAATTCCCTTTTCCCTTTACCATATTTCCGACTTATTTTTCAAGACTATGTATTAAATCTTCAAAATTAGAACTGAATCACGTCTGTATTAGCCACAGTACAATTGAAGTAAAAGGCAAGCGCCGGCAATTGGTGTCCATGGCCACTGCCCACCTATATCCGCAGACACGGGTCTAGACTTCTTTTCCCGTTTACTATTATCAGCAGATCCCGACAAGAATATGTGGCTTCCGAATTTATCGCCAAAACGATGACGAAAAATAACTAGTCATCATCCTTTGTGTTGAAACAATGTATATTGTTTATTCATTACGGACCCGCCCTTTGATTTAGGACGATAAGCAAGCTACGCTATGTGAGATCAAAAGATAATCCATAACGTCTTTGAATAAGTGAGGAAGTAATAATCGAACTGTGTGATCTGCTGATGAAATCAGATTCCAATGGAATGACTAGAAATAAAATAGTTCCAAGTAACAGACTATGCCTTCACGACTAACTTTTCCCCGTGTGGAAAAAAACAAATTATTTATCTTCCTGACGTGAAGGATACGCTGGATATAATCAAATTTATGAAAGTAACATCCAATTTATAAGTAATATCAACTTAAATAACTAAACTATCGGGTATTGAATACGTACATTCTGTTTCCGCAACTGGATATAATGGATATAAATGATGACCATATTCCAGGGTAGGAAGGGGATTCTATTTTCGCGCAACACTTCAAGTTGGAACAAAAAGACGGTACACGTAGAAACATAACTGAATTATAGTTCCAAAATAATTGGTGTATTTGGCTTTTTTATCCGGTCCGTGGACATGTGAGCATGCTACATTATAGCATGCGACACTTCGGCATGCGACAATTGGGTATGCGACACATATTAAGCACGTGGGTTAAATTACGCGTTAGGGGTGGGTTATGGGTGGATTTAGGGTTGTGTTAGAGTAAAGCCTGGGGTTAGTATATATATAGAGGTTCATTTCAGGACGCATGCTAAATTGTCCCATGCTGTCGGGCAACCTTTTTAACCAGCGCAACCGGNGCGAAACAAAAATTTGGTACCGAAAATATTCATTGGACGGATTTGCTCGCTGGTTACAATCTAGTGCAGTGGTTCTCAAAGATTTTTAGACCCGCTCCACTTTATGATAGTAAAACATTTCACGCCCCTTAGCGTCATGCCACAAAATGCAACCAGAATACTAGTAGTCCCAACGGACAGTTTGATGGCATGGAAGGTTATGCATGTGGATGAGACAATTCTCAAATATAAGATTCTGACTAAACGCGGTGCAATGACTACGAGCTGGAGGTAAGTCGCGCGGGGCACTAAATTTTTTTTCAGTCGACCGCAGCTTCGCCCAAGATGCATTCATGCTTCCAGTTTGAGAACCACTGATCTAGTCTACACGCCGTTTCCACTCATGTTCTTACAGTGTGTATTGGAAGAATTGAGATAAAATTTGACATATATTGATGATGAAAGAAAACATGAAACTATAAACAAAAAATCGATGCTTTTGTGGTATTTGTCGAAGATGTCGGTGCCATCTACGAATGCGGCCCGGGTTCAAGTCCCGCCGTCGGAAGTTATTCTGGGCTCCACTTCCCTTGTGTAGATTTTCTTACGGCGACAAAAAAGCGCTGGAAGAAAGACCCGACAAAGAAAGAAAAATGCAAGAAATAACTTCTAAAAGGATCGACGAATGAAATATTGACATCGAAGACCGTTGTCGCAGCCCTATATGTTCGATACGTCGCAATGTGTGTCTTGTACATCGCANTNTACATTGTGTGTGCGTCTTTGTCAGAAGAAAATATAATCTCACGATTATTATTATGTTAGATGTTGATTGCTATTTTATGGTCATTCTTGCATAATTTTACAGTAGAACAATATTTGATATTGTGACTACTTATCCATGCACTTCTAGCACGGGCCACATTCGTTCTCGGCTTTAGTAAGGCATCGCGTACGCAAATCAGATGGCGAGAACGAGATAAGATCAATCTGCAAAACTGAAGTAGAAATTCACAACTCAACCCCTGATATAATTCATACGAGATCATGAAGCTATCCTGTTCCCGGTGCAAAAGCAATGGCTCCAAAAGACGGACAATAATCACCATGGCCGTTATTATTACTATTAATTATTAAAATCATGACAACAACCTAATTATCGAATTCCGCGCGGGCAGTCAGGTAGCTACAGAACACAGCATGAGGTCGTTTAGCAGAAAAACCACAATAGTCGAGAAACAATTAATTTGCTTACATTGCTGTCCATCGAAAAGCTCTTCAACAAATAACCACATATCTCGCATAACATGGCAACAATACCCAATTACTTTCCCCGAATCCGACCGTTCAATCATCGCCTGGCCTTGTTGGGCTGTAATTTCGTCCGCTTAACGCTCACGACTTTCATTCTTGGTACGACTCGGGAGGAAGGATTAGTTGGCGGGCAGCACCGATCTGGTGAGTTGTCGCGGGTTGACTTGGCGTCAAAGGTCTCGGCGTGTGACTTTGATGCCGCGCTAATTGTCGAGTGCGCTGGAATAGTTAGCATTCTGATACAGACTCCATGCCATATTTCAAATCTCGCTGTTGTAACACGTGGCAATTGTGGTATACGTCTAACCTGAAAAATGCGGTGATATGGGTTGGAAGTGTTTTCGTTCGAAATTATTTCTCAGTTAACCCACCATCACGATCGTGCCGAATTGTGAGACTTACTTTGATTGGTCAACTGACTTCGCTTGAGTACAGATGAAATGAAAACTCTGTTACGTGGCAAGATAGCGTAGTGGTATAATCCACTGCTACAACACCAATGGGTTGTGGGTCCCAGTCGACCGAGGTCTGCTCCAGAATTCCTACCTAAGTTTATCTAGGCTCTTCCTCACCATATTACCCGCGTTAGCGTTATCAAAAAAAAATGAATATCGGCCTGCGGTGTAAAGGAGTAAATGACCATTGTAGTCGACTAACACCATGAATAAAGCAAACAACAAATGAGCTCTCTTGTTTTTTTTTTGTCTCGTCAACACCTAATATCCTTACCCCGTCACATTCAAGATTGCCTCAATTTTCGAAGTGAAAAGTCGGAAAATAGTAATTCACACAATTTTACTTTAACTATGCAATACGATTCCATGATTCGCATTACATATCACCAAGTTAGCATATTTTCCCGGATAGAACGTGAGACGTAGCGTTACAGATGTTGTTGCATCGAGATATTTTTCCACTCCCATATAGTTCTACAACATATTGAGTGTGATACGGATTCGTTTTTGGGTTGCAGTTAACCGTTCTTGCAAATAGGGGCGCACACAAATTGTACCTCTCCCTCGAAGGCATGCTCATGCTCATGCTGACTAAGTATGCTTAAGTTGAAACATTAACTCTATTAACCACAATTTATAGTCGGAGCGAGCCTCATTGCCAACATTCTGTTGTCAGATTATCTCTTTGTTATTGCGCAGGATACAAATGTTCGATAAATTTCTCTTGAAATGCCAATATAATAGGCTACTTTCAATTCTTCGAAATAATATTGACAAAATACTGTAATATTGAGTGATAGCCGAAATCAGAAGTCGTCAACCTTTTTGAAACTAAGACTTCTTGGCTACTGATTAATGCGAAGGGCTACGAGTTACTCTGACTGTTTACCTACGCTTGGTTGAATTTCTCCACTTGACATTCAGAGCACTGGGAAGAGCGTCTGCTCCTTATCCAGAAAAGATGACTCCGTCGGCACCCAATCCAGCGTCTCCAAGTTCAGTTTTGTTGTCGAACTGAGTGCCGAAGCACCAATCCCCTTATGAAGACTCGGGGGAATAATAATGTTTCTTAGGGTCGAATGGCCCATGTCCACTCCTGTCACATCGACTTTAAAATCAGTCATTTGAGTATTTTCCACTGCCACCAAGTGTGATTCATCTGGTCCTTACGGTGGACCAATATCACAGGACATATCATTGGTGACTTCTGGCATAAATAATGCAATTGACATGCAATAACTGTCATTTCTGTTGTGTACGAAATTTCCAGAGGGATCAGTATAACCAATACTTCTACTCCTTGAAATACTTCAAGTAGATTTAAACTATTGGCACTAGTTCCTCATGTACCTATGATGTGAGACTACTTCTACTTCTACTTGACAATTTTTATTACTAGGTCTCCAGAATACCTATACGTTTCAATTAATTGTAAATCGCAACTCTCGCTTCTACTTGAATACCGACGGTGACTAATTTGGTCATCTCTGAAAATTTTCACATTGAAACAAATTTAATTTGATCGGACGTTACATTTAATATTATGTTCACGGTAACTTAACGGGCAGACGAATCGTGCCATAGGTGTTAAAAAGTTTTAGGTAACAATTGTTCGTGAAAAAGTCTGATTCGTGGTTGATTAGTCAGAACATTGATTTTTGCATTTCGGAATAGCCTATTGTCGTATATCTTACGCTGTGACCACAGTTGTCTATTGTAAATGTCGAAACGGAAGCGCTACTCGGAATGTAGGATTCTGCCAATAAGATGTGGGCGTGAATGTCAATTACTGGACCGAAAGCATAAGTTTGCGAAGACATCCAGGTTATAATCCGGACTATTGGATCAACAAAGACTGATTTGAATTTTCCTGAGTTCGATTGCTTAATAGCACATTTCAAAAAACTAGGCACTTCTTCATAGTACAATGACCTTCATTCTAATCGATTACATATTCATCCGGTGCACAGCAGTGGCAATCATCATTAATCGATGTACCACTCACGCTAAATCCCAATGTCCGCTGCTTCTTGCTGGCTGTTCGTTGCTGCAACGGGAAGATAGATTACCTCATTTAAATGGGACATTATTATACATCGCAATGTCTTCATACAATTTCCATAGTTACATTCATTTACACGGTGTAATGAGTACTGACACGAGTCACGACCACCTCATTAAACGCTGGGTTCTCAACACGGCAGAAGTATAATATGATATGGCTCATGAATTAGTTGAATGAATTAGTTGAAAATTTTAAGTGGCGGACACTTTGAATTGTAATTTGACCATTCGAAAGCGAATGTAGAAGTGAATCTTTTCGAAAACAGAGATGTTAGAATGAGAAATAAGCGAAAGGCTGTCATTATTGCGGTAACATTGTAGGAATTGTCCAAAATGAATCTAATTTTTGGGTTTCATTGCAAAAGTCGCATTCTTTAAGCGGAAAGATATAGTTTCTATCAACCACCCCCTGGCAAGGCTGGAAGAATGTATATCGTCATTCCACGTTCTTCATATTCAGTTTTTTGATACGGAAATTATCAGGAATATGTCACACGGAATTTACAAGAATGCACCTGCTCAGTGCTCATGCAATACGTATAGAAATAACTGAAAATCCTTAATACGCCGACTTATTCAGATGATTAATCTTTCAGACTTCAAATTACGATTTGTTGATCCATGTTACCCATTTATTACAAGATTTATTACGTGATGAGGGTTAAAGTATTTGTATACGATATACCATAAGCACAGAAAATAGTTGTTAGCACATTCAAATATAATTCACAGAGGATCTCAATAAAATATTTATGGAGTCACCCTTTATGGTATAGTTATTCTCTCACAAGTGTGTATAATTGTATTGTAAGAAATGAGTACTAATCAATCTAATCAACAATTTAAAATGGCATTTGGAATTCAAACTATGTTACTTTTTCGGGTAATTAATTTTCACGAAGTTTTCCAAAATAACTATTATCTGTCTTCTAGCATTTAGTTAGAAATCTAACGGTATAGCAAACGAGGAAGATGAATTCGATATTCACGTTCCTCATAATGTCGTACGACAGACTGTAACCCTTACGGCTTACGACTATACAACCACCCGCCGTTGACAAGTCATTGTTTATTTAACGAAGATCATAATTCAAGTATTGCTATGTTCTCAGCTCATTTTAAAATATACAAAGGCACCGCATCTTTTGCATACGTAATCTCTCGTGCCAAAAAGTATTGTCTACAAAACATCTACCTTTTCGTCGTGATGACTTTATGGGAGTGGCGCGCACAACGGTCTTTGATATGGAACGACACAAATCGCTGAAAGAGTCGCTTTGAACATGATATCCAAGTTCGTCGCGAATGAAAGACGTAAGGCTGAGGTAACATCTTGCTAAGATGTGAATGACGGATATACGCAGTCACGTCATATATGCACTGAGACGCGACAAGATGAGTTCTTAGGTATAAGTCCGAAATTTCCAGACCTTCAATTACAAGCAATCTGCCTTCATTCATTATTAATTATTAATTAAATGATTTGAGCTAAATTGTTGTTATTGTTTTGGTATTCAATATTCGTGTTATTTCGACTACAATGGTCTTTCACACCATTCCAATATTCTTCTTACGACACCACTTAACGGCTTGCGCGAATGATATTCTAACACATTCTAAGTAACCATATATATCACCCGTAGATACTTATACCGTCATAGATTTATTGTTTGATTTGTTTATATATTTTATGAATATTGACTCTTCAAATTTTCATTGCGCCTCGAGGTAATTTGTGGTGGGTTAAGGGGGTGTGTTTTATTGCAAGTATCACCGCAACCGAATGGATCGATCCCGAACGCGTGCTGCCAAACCAGTATGTGTGCGAATGTGCGTGTAGCTCCTAATAGCGTACGTGGTAGCTACGCGAGAAAAACGACACAGCGCTTGCAGGACCGCATAAAATATCATGTCCCTAGATTTGTTAGTACACCCGCATCGCGCTTGGTGAAACCATCGCCCTTACCTCATTTCCTGAAGCTTGATTCAGAACAGGGAAAGGCCATGAATTCTGCCAGTGGCCAACATTTATTGGATAATTCTGTTGGTGCGAAAAATTATCGAGACGACAGATTTCCCGTGGTCGAGGGAGTCCGTTCCATCTTATATTTGTATGTCTGGAGTCGACTTTTATCAAAATACGCCAACCCACTATGTGCCAACAGAAGTAGTTCGTGTACCATCTAAAAATAGTATATTGAGCTTATGCGATCCCTTAGGCTCGATTAATCGGGATTTCATGTCGGTGACGTCATAATTGGTGATCTGTTTTTTGATATTCAAGGTTCTTTTCAATTCTCTACTTGTTAATGACGATTACCCCTGACAAGTGTCAGTCGAAACTATTCGGGTCTATTTCGATATGAAGATACCATTCAATTGCATATTGTAGTGCAGTACGTCCAGGAAGCTCTACATAGGACTGAGTTGTGCTTCTGATTCTTACCAAATGCGTCTTAAGGGTATGTCAGTATATGTTCATGACAAACATATTCCTCTACCTTGCTGCAAGCCAGGCTGTACTATGAATATGCGAATTTCAACAGCAACATTGGTTCGCGTTATAATTTGTGAAGGATGCATGTAGCTATTGTCAAATGATGACTATGGATTCGAAATACGATGAAAAAGTGGAAACGTATCGAGGACTATCACCATTGTCGTCCAGTAAGCGTGATCTTTTCAATGATAACCCGTCTCTGAATGACGATCGCACACTCGAGATCAACGATAACGCATCGCATAATCGACAAGAAGTATAATCGTTTATTGCTAGTATTATTTTACAGTAAAAGCAAAATTGGAATTGATTGATGTTGCGTTCATATTGAGATTGCGCAACTAAGATTACCTCATATTGTCAATGTACTACAAAACCTTTGTCAAAATGTTATTGTTTTGCTTGTGTCTGTAAGCTGATGCATCAATAATAATCAGCAATCGACTGACATATCAAGCATCCATGGGCGGAAGATATCATAGCCTCATTATACGCAGATAGATAACTTTTGTCCAAGGCTGTAAGACATATATATCATCCTGTTTCACTCGTCAATTCATATCCTATAATGTCACTTGTAATATTTATGGGGAGTCAAGGATATTTGCGGACGAAAGCCTATTACTAAAGCATCAGCATGTTTTATATTGCTGGGGAGAACAAGCAGACTTAATCTATATACTCTATTCAATCACCATGTCACGTATCCACCGTCACAACAGCGCTAGGGGATAATTAACTTTGGGAAAATTCCAGCCGCACAGAGCCGACTATATTAGTTTCCATAGCGACATGTAATTAATGAGTTACCATAAATTGAGTTATCATGATCCGGTAATACGTGACCAATTACAAACAGAATGGCAGTATTGCAAAGCACCCAATTTTCGTTATGGCCTTCGGGTAAATTAGAGACTCAAAACAACTTATTGCGCGATCGCGTACAATGCATTTGAAACAAAATATGCCACTGATTTCTTTCCATTATTGGGTACTGTTCAGTATGTATGGCATACCTCGTGATTGATTCCAAGCAGCGATAGCGATTGCCCCTGAATAACTCCGAAGGGCGCCCTGCCCAGCTTTGAAGACCCTAATATATCAACATTACAGAGTAGTCACTACTGTCTTCGGCAGTCCTATTGCATTATCCGTCTTCATATGGCGAAGAGAAAAGTGACATTGCGCACCGATAACCCGTTGTCGTATTCTGATAATGCGCCGATGAAACTAAAAAAATAAAACTGTGGAATGATAGTCGGGTTATATCCCTTAATTAAAGATTATAAGCATAGAAAATAAATAACGGAATTTGCGCAAATCAACAAATTGATATGTAGACAGTAAACACGTCGTTTAAAAATGCTGTTGCATATTGAAAATATTCCAATATTATGAAGGGGCAACAATCAATTCCCCCTGAGGAATCGTTATATTTGTTTATGTGCTTAATTGTCATTGTGTACAATAGGGTCGTTTTGTTGCATAACGATTTATTAGGTCAATTATCATTTCCATTTTCTAATATAAAAATTATGATCATAAATGTCCCTATTCGTTTATATATATATGATTGTTAATTAGTTTCCTCATACAAAGAGTCATGCGTAACAGCATCATGTTAACATATGATTACATTCAAGTGATCCATCCAACCCGGTGTATATACCTCATATTCAATACCTAAAATTTCGTTACATATAATACCATGTAATGTGACGGGGTTTATGTATATTTAGATTAACAGGTGAAAAAATATCAATATTTCGTTATTCTTGAGATAATCCTATCTTATACGGGGACTATCTCAAAGCATCTACAGTAATAGAACGAATAAAACCATTGCGCGATATCGGTGAGTTATCATAATAGAAAATGTTGTATGATGCCATCTTCAATGTGGTTGATGGTAGGACTCTTAAATGAGAGTGTACTGACCATCATATAAAATCACCTGTTTGCGAAGCATGTTATATATAGCACAATATACAGGGAAAGCAAATATACAATTGCCAAATATAACATGCACCCTGCGAAAAGTAAATCGGGGTGTCGTCGAAAATATCCCTGTTTGCCCATAAATCGACAACAAAGTACAATGCATTGCAGCTTACTCTATCACTGATTCCGTTATTGCGTCTAAATTTAATTACTGGCATGTTTCTGTACCGTCACATTATTCTCGCTGTACTTAAATAATGAACATGAATATTTCTCCCTAATTCAAAGCCCTGATGATCACTGATTCATATCGATATTGGTGTAGAAATAGTTTCCCGTTCTTTATCCATTTGTACTGATATCATATTTAGCATTCACCGAAATTCAGGAGGCATTCTGAACGGAAAGGATCTTCTAATTTCAACCAAGGTCGCAATCAATTATTGTTTTAAATAACGCGCTAATGCTAACAAATGTACGTGCAATTCCTACAACCGTGAAAATGTAAGACTGTGTTCTGGAATGACAAAATTCCACTGGATGGTGGCGCTAAACAATTCATTGATTCGTTGATGAGATGAAACAAGAAATATTGATTCTTGCATTCATGCATTCATTAAATAGAAAGGGTTACAGGTTCAGGAAATTAACAGAGGGATAAAGTGGATCGTAATTCCAAGACAATACTTCCTTGCACTTGTGACCTTCGATAACAAAACAAGAAGACTTCCATCGACTTCTATAAATTGGACGCACACGTACTTCGTTAGAATTGTATGCTATTTACGTGAAGTCTGCAGTATGACACGAATTCTTATGCGGCTTACAGCCATCTGCGTCAAACATTAATATACTTATGGCCATTCATAATCTCTTGATATTTCAAAACAAAAAGGTGAAATGGAAGGCAGTCCTAAAATATCGACTGCTTTGCTCTGATGGTCTTATAGCTTAACGCTGTCCGTGCTCGCGGTCAACGTAAATACTAAGGAAACCGGAGAGATGTCACAATAAATATTGCGTGTGGACATCCCTTCCTTTCTGTTCTTCGTATTAAACAAAACCAAAGGTAATTTATTTCTGAAGTATAGCTTACAAGTTGTCGGCCCAATCCCATAAATATGAGTTGTATGCGACACGCCATAATTTTATACGTGCGGATTGCGATTATACATTCGGAAGATTCGGTGCACATTGAATCTTAATAGAACAGTATCCATGGTTCTATTTACATGATCATGAAAAATTCAACATTTGAAGTAAATCACTGGTGTGTTGTTTCTATGACCGGTCATGATATAAGTTTTCGTAAATTAAAGAGCCGATAGGAGTGTACTGCACCGATCCATGTCTGACAGTTGATGTGCCAACATCTCATATCATTAGGCATTTTCTCGAGCCGCTAGTAGCGTGTATCTGTTTCATATACCATGGTTGAAACTCCAACTTGGCCTGTCCGTATTAAATGCAGTGTCGCTCAAGGTCAAAGCGTGCATATCAAAGGTAACTAGCCGTAAATATTTCCTTACGTGTACCCAGTATGACGTTGTAATGCTGACTATGAACTAATCTTCGTTTTGTAATGCATAAAATAATCTTCATTCCTCGGCACTTAAATATCCTAATAATCTTGTGTAGAGTTGACTCACACATCAGTTATAAATTACTGGATGATGATTATTCGAACAAACTCAGATCTGAGTAGGCATCTTCAAGGTTCCTTTTGGATAATGTGTTGTAGATCATAAATTTACTATATGTAATGTCACCTGGTTTGGCTTATAAATTTACCGA
>ATSW01000278.1:0-18250 GCA_000444245.1 Botryllus schlosseri
GATTATATTATCTCTTCTATCAGTAGAATCGCGCATGGACAATATAAAACGACGTAGTTGCGATCGGTGCTGCCTTTCCTGTTCGTTCTTCGCGAGATCCACCCTGTAAATGACAAAGAGTGCTGAATTACTATTCTTCCGACTAGTATTACAACCAGGGACGGCACAACGGTTTGTAGGCATTTCCGATATTCAATTGTTGTAATTAATCACCAATACAGATCTGCAAAACACATAGATATATGGTCAAATGGAGTGCAGCAACGGTGCAAGATCAACAGGTTGCTGTATAATATTTGGAACAGATATGGTGTCCTTGCTTCGATCGAAGTCGTTGAAGAGAAGTTTACTGACAATTTCCGGAGGAATATCGTACCATTCCTCAACAACATCACTGATTTTCGAGGCCATAATTTCAATAGATACACTGTATAAATGAGTATTCATTAAAATATTAATGATAATAATAAGACAGATCCCATGACAGTACTGAATTACTATTTTACCGACTAGTATTACAACCAGGGAAGGCACAACTGTTTGCAGGCATTTCCAATATTCGATAGTTGTAATTAATCACTAATACATATCTGCAAAACATCTACTACAAGGTCAAATGCCCCAAAAGATCACTAACAGAAAACAGACACTTTCTCAATGCTAAGGTTTTGTGACTGGCGCAAATTTGCTCAACTCGTGAGGTCACTGTTACCCGACCGGAAATGATTGACAGGCCACGCAGTTACCGTTCTATCCCATTCAGTTTTCCATGGTGAGAGTGTGAATGCTCAATCGCTTGTGCAATAATGGCCAATACGTTTGCGATTTGCGCTGCTCCTACCAGCTCCGTAGAGCCTAGATAAACCTCAAACACTTGGGAAGGGAATGTGTGTATGCGTGAGAGAGAGAAAGAGAATAATGTGCCTATGTGACCGACGTATATCAAAATTGAAAATTTAGTCTATTACTAGTACCCATGGATTTGTTATAGCCCAGATGCTCAAGTTTGTTAATGTTTCCTCATCGAATTATTGCTCGGAATCGTTTCCCTTCAATCCAGATGCAAACATATTCATTCGAGGCAACATATTACCCCATTCAATGTGACATATATTATTTCTTACCATTAAAATTTAAAGGAGCTTGTTATCCAGTAACCGGAACATGCACATTCTCAAACAATCACGTGTTCTGCTTGGCTACGGAGCCGCGACTCGAAGTGGTTTCTACTGAAATTGGTTATTTGGCTCGAAATATTCTGTAGAAACGATAAGAAATGCGAATAAAAATATCTTCGCATTATTTCATTCGTGTGTATCACTTTGTAGTTTTCCATGTTATCGGCGGAAAAAATAGAAGAACTGCTGAATGCTCATAATAGGCTATATGTATGATTTGCCTTGGTTTGAATAACTGCATCAGCATAAGCCCCTAAGGCTTTAACCACGCATACGATTGCTGTTAGAGTTAATACAGTGCCGTCATTGCAATAATTCTTTTGCGCAAACCTGATTTCTTGACTATTTCTAGAAAGGAAAATCATACCGGAGGAAATATTGCCGTAACAAACAAACTGCATCATTAATGATATACTGACAATACATACCGGTATTACACTGTCCTCACATAAAAGTGAATTTAGGAAGCAGCAAACATCAATAAAATCGGACGTGAAATCTCCATCTAGCTTATCTAATGTTCATAACTGATTTGATAACTGTAACTTTAACTGCTGAGCGGTGCGGCCGCTTAGTACCTGTCATTGCGTATTTGCTTCTGATGTCCAGTCTTTAACAGCTACCGGTAGATATTGTGATCGGTAAATAGAAAACAAAATCTCAGACTGTAACTTACTGGGCTGTGTTAATGATTGCATGGCATCAGGTAAGATTCAACAGGGCCTATTCTTCCTCTGAAATAAATTCTCACTTGCCTCTTCATCTTTGACTTTTTCAGGTTGGGCTATTCAACTGGTAATCACACACTAGGGCTGGGCTGTTGATGCATAATAACATCAGTCCCATACATAATAAGGGCAGTTGCATTATAGACAACTCATGTTTATGAATTATATTATTGGCAGGAAACCGGAGCCTCCAAAAGTTGCCCTCAAAATCGCTAATTACTCAGTAATTAGCATTGTTACGTAAGCCAATCACAGTGACAGGATGCAATACTTATCGTTATCGCCACATGCCAATTCTTTCATTACTCTGCGTCTATACAGTGCATTATTGAAAAGTTGACCTGTGTTTTTACATGACTATAGACGTGTTTTGTGGGGTCGCGATGTTATGAACATGATTTTCTCGACTGATAGAGAGGGCATGATTTCTGACGTAGCCGATTTTCTCCACTAGCTATGGACACGCCTGCTTGAATTTGTAATTGAATTCTAATGGCAAGGCAAAACAGGAAGGGGATATAGACCGAAGTGTTTACCCAGCCCCAGGCCTGAAGCGACACAAGCATAAGGTTGTTATGATACGTGATGACAATGTAATTAGCATTGGGAATCATGGGGAAATACTGGTAAACATGTAACTGTAGCGATCAGTTGGTGGCACGACTCTTAGTTTGTGCTATTTTGCGTGTTCCCATGCTCTCTGACAAGATTATGATTCATATTTTCAAAATTGCAGTGTGACAGGATATAGATTCTGATTAGGGGTAGTTTGATTAAATATAGTGCTTTGGTTGCCACTTGCCAGCTACATGATTACACTAGTGGTTCTCAAACTTTTCAACTTATGTCTATGCAGTTCTTTTCCAATATTCCAAAAAGATTCGCGGTACACCTGAGAATCTGGCAACACTCACCTTGGAAATCACTGGATTACAAAGTCAGTACTGTGATGATTTCAATTTGGGGTTTATTTCTTGACCTGGGTTTCAGGCTCATGAGATTTATCCGGTTTTAAAGAGATTTATATTTTTAATATCTTGCTCTCATTAGATAAAGCACCCTTTTGATAACCCATATCTTTCTAGTAGGGTTTATATCAAAAAAGTGTCAATTGGAGCAGCCTTATATGGTTGCATCATAACGTAACATATTTAAATGTGTGTCAATCCAGAAAAAGCAATTATATTCCTATAAAATCTCTGGTTTCTCGTAGTTTATGGGTTCATCAAAACTCTGGTTGGAAACGTAACTGTCAACACTATCCCAGTTGCACTGCCATGTTTCTAGGCACTAGTTTGCCATGTGACTTATAGTATTTCTTTCTAAACTTGCAGGCACGATGTCAAAGTGGAAAAAAATTCTATCGACCGATTTGAATGTGAAAGGCGGAAACTTTGAAGTAGAGGATGGGCAGGAGATTCAAATTTGTGTTGAGAAGGTAATATAGCTTGTGGCGTGCGGGCTGCTTGTGCTAATCCTTTTGGTGAAGATAAGAGGAGATATTTTCAAATCTCAAGCGGTTGGTATAATGATGGTACACCAGGGGTTAGCAAGCAACCTTTTTGAAACCAGGAGCAACTTCTTCGGTACTGATTAATGTGATGGGCTACCAGTTGCTACTGCCGTTTGCCTGTAATTAGTTGAATATCTTCACTTGAACATTCAGAGCACTGCAGGGTTTCCACTCCTTGCAATGAAAATATAGGCCTAACTCTTCCTGGGACTCACGCCAGCGTCTACGAGTTCAGTTACGTTGTCGCACGGGGCGCCAAACGGCCAATCTTCAGGTTTAGGCTCGAGCTAGATTCCCTTTCAATTGAAAACTGCATTTGCATGTTTGTTAGGGTCGAGTGACCCATGTTTAAATGCAGTTCACATTTAACCCTTTTCCACTTCACTTTTTCACTTGAAGTTGTCATTTGAATATTTGCTACTTCCACTATTGGCAACTCAACTGGTCCTTATTGCCGAGTTGATGCCCACGGTCACGGCATTGGTGATCTCTGTCTTGGACCGTAATGCCGTAGGCTGAAGATTAGGCTTGATAATTACTTCTCACCAATTAATTCATAATCTTGTGATGCTTTGAAGTGCTGAAATTTATAATACAAGGGATATGAAGGTCCTTTGTTTGACAAGCTCTCCTATATCATGGTCTCATTATTGCATACTTGATGATAGAGCGAGGAAATGGCCAACTATTAGAGTTCAAATTCTAGTCGTCTTACATACTAATCTGTACCGCGTGTCTTGGACTATAACCTCCGTTAACATGTAGTTTAACACGTCATTTCCAGTTGAATTCTCCTGTAGAGTTCTATGCGCGTATCGTGAACAGTGAAAATTTCAAGGCTTTCAGAAGTTTGAAGAAGGAAATAAAGAACTACTTACACAATAATTACGTCTTCTGTAAATCGTCAGTGCAAGAACCTTA
This sequence comes from Botryllus schlosseri, assembly GCA_000444245.1. Taxonomy (NCBI): domain Eukaryota; kingdom Metazoa; phylum Chordata; class Ascidiacea; order Stolidobranchia; family Styelidae; genus Botryllus; species Botryllus schlosseri. Next base: position 4,341 of record ATSW01000278.1, read on the forward strand.
TGATGGCCAGGTTAGTATCAAGCATCAACTGCTCTCTATGTGGTCATCTCTGGATTCAATATTTTGAATACCGGTATCCTATTTACTTCATTGGTTCGATTTCCGCTGATATAAAAGTGTTAATGACCCATTTTACTCCTTGATATGAATTAATCCATTTGAAGGGGTTTGGTATTGATGAAATATAAGCACCACTTTTCAAATTCATATTGTGACTTTCCCGGAACTTGAACCCGGAACCCGGGCAGTTCCAGTTTAAAAGTGAGCTGCTTATACCCCTCTACCATCATTTAAAAAAGAAATAGCAGCAAAAAATTTTCTACACAGAAAAATATGAATAATGTATCAAACGAAGCAGAAAATTGCCAGCTTTTCATGGCAAACATAATCGGTTGTCAAAGACACGTGCTGACGGCGAAATTGTCATCGCAATTCTCACCTTGAACTGATGCAAATATGCATCACCCCCTTTAAAAGGGTTTCTAGGCTAGGCCGTAACATGTATATTTATTTATCTTTGCCTGTGATTGGACTAGAATGGCTGAGACTCTGTTTGATTTCAAATTGTGACTCGGAAAGGCAGTCAATATTAATAAACCAAAAGTCGGACTCTACGTCTCACTCGACTTCGACTGTTTCTAGCACAATGTTGATTCTACCTCACAACACCTCTTAAATACAACGTCTGGCCGAGAATGATGCACGCTACTAAATGCAACTCCTGGGCCCTGAAACTAATATGCAGTGTATAATGCATGCAGGAACACAAAGAATTTGAGGCACCTGCTCATAATCGTGGTGTGCTTGTAGTTGTGGTCGTGTTTACACAGTTTAATCATTTGGTTTTGGGCTCCATCTGGAGCTTGGTCAGACCACTGGTATCACAGGCTTCTCCGCTAAGTGCTGTTTGACAACGAAGAAAGTCAAAATGGTGGTGCCAACTCAATCAATCCTGTGAATCTCCGTAGTCCAAGCACGTCTGATGCAGATGAAAATGAACTCTCTTCCTTCCTGCTGTTTGGAAGAGGTGGTCCAAGTAGTCGTCTTGGTACTTGAGTACTAGTGGAAGTAGTTAGTGGTGAAATAGTAGCAAAACTAGAACATCTGTTATGTGATTGAATATTCGTGTTGTAGTCCTCGTACCTCATCTGGTTTGTTTCGTAATTAGCGTTGCATAGTGAAAACAGACAACGGACTATATCACCGCGCCAAGATTCGCAAAACATTTGTATCAGCCAGCATGGGTCTTTACTGTGACTGCGTTCTTCTTGACGAGTTCAAATTCGCTCAGGTGCCGAATACAAGGTACGCTATTTTGATTTCGTATGCTTGCTGTTTCATTCATCGTTACCGTTTGTTCTAAGCGTTTACCACGCTCCGGACTGGGTGTGGATGGTCCCGTGCCAATCTGCGTGTTTTGGTCTCCACGGAATTGTTCCTGCGAAACTGAAACCGGACTACCTTAGAGAGACCATGAATAAAGTGTGAGTCGCTTGTTGTGGGCGTGACGGATTTGTACTTGACCCTGTACTTGTTCCAATGGTCCAGTGCTTGCTCGAAATCGGGATGGGATCCTGCTGCCTGTGCTTTCTTGGAGGAATTGTGTATTGGTGAGATGCTGTTTTACAATCCATGTTTGATTTGGAAAAAATATGTAGTTCCATTCGACCCGCTGTTTTTTTGTGAAATGTGCAAAATTTATCGGAAATGCCAGTAAGCCAAAGCTTGCATTGAATAACTATGTTAAGGCCGGGACAAGGTGTTGCAGGCAGTTGTGATGAAAACGGACCACTCCGGTAAGATTTGGATCAAACTATTCATGCCTGGATGCTGCATAGAGAATGAGCGCGTGTTTCTCAATGACGAGCTTATCGGAATGGAATTTGCCGAAACCAAGAAAGAATCTACGAAGGGGTAAGCTCCATGTTGAACTGTGGTTTACGTTGCTATGGCATACATGCATGGCCATTAACATTGTGTTTGGAGTCTGTAGAGTGTGAGTAAGCCTAGTATTTGCAAAAATGCAATTTGTGTTTGGAATTCTGCACAAGGATGTGTGACCCCAGTTTCACTTGGTCAGAAAATATTGTGTACATTGTCAGCGAAGGTAAATTTATATAGTTCCCTGCGATAATGCAGAATGCCAGCTGCCACTTTATAAAAGTATCGTTTGCATGAACGTTCGTCTCAGTACTAAGAACCTACCTGACCAAGTGACCAATCTTGACTAAATAGACTGTAAGATTGGCCTCCGGATGAATTGAAAAAGAATTTCAAATCTTTTCTGTACTTATGTTCTATTCTTCTAGTTGCCAGCAACAAACTATCCATGAATACAAGAGTTGGTCAAAGTAGTCTGTATTGCAACTCGAATAGAAGTGGAAGTAATGCCGTAAACTTCTACTCAATTATAAGTAGAAGCAGTGATTTCCAAGAGTTTCAAGTTTCGAAAAGTAGATTTGGGTTGGTGAACCGTGTATTTAGTAGTACAGCAAATCGGAAATGGGTTACTGCCAACATTGCAAGATGTGTCTTTGCGACATCGCAAGTATGACCATTTCACTCGAAAAAGTGATCAAACCAATCCCGAAACCGCTCTCTCTACTTTACAATTAATGAAAGCTTAAAAAGCAAATACTTTTTCAAAACCTATTCAGTATAAATGAATGCAATCTTAAAATATAACCACTCTTGAGTAAGTAGGCAAAACCTGCTTCGGTACAGACGACCCCGGCACGCTGCTCGTAGATCCGGGGATCAGTCAGTTACGCTGCTTGAATTGGGTTGATACTTTTCAGACACACCTCGTCGAATAACGGCCTACCGCAGAGGAGTTTACAGGTTTAACCCTCTGTACCTTATTGTGAGACACGCTTGACCAACTCGAACGTCTTCCTAGATCGCACTAGACTGTTTGTCCGACTTTTCGGAAGAGCCCTCTTCCGACGACGAATCAGCCTGCGCGAAGCGTGAGAACAACGACGTTCCGTGGTGGCCCTCGTGCAACAGCAGCGAAAGTGATGACACGGACGACGGAGACTCCGAAGTGGTACGCAAACGCGTGTCACATAGGCCGCGCCGAACAAGCCACAGGAGCTCGGATAAGAAACGGCGCGCAGTCCGCGTTAAAGGTGCACTTCGGCAGCCGGCTAACAAAAAAGTGGTGCGCATGCGCTCAATCGGATCGCAGGCGGGAGAGGATAGTCCGATTTCCGACAATGATGGGGAGGAGCACGTTAAACGCAAGGATTTTAGCTGTCAGGTTACTAAGCGCGATCTGGAGATTTTTGCTCGAGACGCAAGAAAGCCAGTTGAGGACCCGGACAAAACATGTCTGAAATCTGATAAGCCGCTCGATGTCGAGCCTGCGAAGAGGTGAGTTCGGATTCTTCCGTAATTTGTTATTGGCACAACAGCGACTCGCGTACTATCTACTTTGTGGACATAATTTTGATGTCTTCGGTCGCATTGGACCAGTAACGCTGATCTTGCTACCTGAGAGCCTGGAAGTAATGTCTTTTGAAGCACATGACCTGACATCGCTTGGTAGCCTGATATTCCGAAGGAATCTGAAGATATTTGCCATTACAACTGTCCTCGTCACTACCATTAGTTTGATTACAATCGGCTTGAGCAAAAGAGTGCTAAAAAAAAATTGTGTTATTATCATGCGTTCCGATGGACTTGTGACCTCGTTTTTTTGGTGGGTAATCTTGACTTGTTTATTTTGTAGGAATTTGCCTGCCAAAATCGAACTGTATCGACACGACAACGATTTGTTGAATCATATTCCGAAACGATCCATTTCCGACAGTGACGTGACAAGTGTGTACGACGACCTGACGAATCGATGAAACGTGTAATTCGATCGTTACTTACAGGCAACGCTGGTGACTCCGAGACTGCTAGCTCTGTTGATTCGGATGCCGATAACAATCCGAGGAAAGCTCGCGCGCCTTTGAAATCCGTCTTCCTACCCGATAAAATTCACACCGGCAGCGTGGTGCTGGTTCGCGGTCACAAGCCTCCGAATCCGTTTCCAGTCTTTTGTAAAACTCCTTTCTCGAATTTTTCCCAGGTTCTGGAGGTGGGTTTTCGGATTTCGCGCCGGTAGAGGTTGTCAAAATTAGTCAGCGTTGGTTCTCAAGGAGAAATAGAAGTAGCGATTTCTCAGATATGTCAATTTTGACTACTTCAAGTGGAAATAGGAAACGCTGGTAGCAAGTAAGTGGTTGAAGAGTTGCATACTTTTAGCAGTTAATCGGAGAAAGATAGTGTAATGGTGATGCGTCCGGCTTATTGATCGGTACGTTGTGGGTTAAATCCCTGGCTGGGTCAGATCAAAGACTCCAGAAACTGGATTCCGCGGCTATCCCGCTCGGCGCTCAGCATTCAGGGATAGGGTGGATGAGAAAAATCATGGTGATGCAGACTAGATAACCCTACCTAAAAGGTTGTATCGAATCTTCATCGTCAAGGCGTCTCGATGATGCAGACGAGAATAAATCTAATCTTTCTCTCTGTCTCTCTCAGTTGATTAGTGACCACTTGGAAATTTCAAGACGAAAAATGACTAGTTATACTACAATTTGGCGCGATCCTCAAATATTTATCCAGTTACTGATCTTCAATGTTCACTTCTACGACACTTCACTCATAAAGCTTATACAAATATATGGTAAAACTATTTTCTACTTCTTAAAATTTGATTTGTAAAGACTTGGTACATCTGCCAAAACAACTGTTCCAGGTAAAAGTTTCAGATGCTAAAAACTGCCAAGTGGGTATCTGGTGCAAGTAGACAAACGTACCTGAGTAGGCAAAAAAGTAGATGCACTTCGTTATTGACCACCTGTGCGCGCCAGATGCCTGCAATTGACACCCCCATTTCTTCTTCAGTCGACCTTGCGCCTGCGAGGTCCGAAATTGATTCAGGCACACGCGTGGCCTGCCGTGATGGAGAAGCGCGACGTGGTCGCTGTGGCTCCTGGTTGCGGCGGGAAGATGTTGACGTACATCGTGCCTCTGGCTCACATGATCATCAAGCAGGCAAAGGCGCGTAACGAGAGGTGTGAAGCGCCGTTGGCGGTTGTCATCACTCCGAACTGGAATAGAGCTCAGGTGATGTTTGATTTTTCATACGACGAGCTTCCGAAGAGTAGATATTGCCTAATGACGGGGCTCAGCGCAATTACGTAGAATTTTGTTGCAAAATCAGTGGCAGGTGTGTGTTCCTGCCAAATCCACAAGCTTTCGAGAAAGGTTGTCAAACATCCAGCCCGAGAAGCAGTTCTGAGTAGATTGTAAAGTGCATGCATTATCAACTCTATTTCTAGCAAATGTTGAGGTATTTTCTGAGAAATACGTCCACTTACAATCCCCAAAGATAGCAAACGTCTAGTACAGTGGTTCTCAACCTTTTTGCCTTCGCGGACCCCTTTTGACCGACACGGCCACTCGCGGACCCCCTCAAGTTTTAGTTCAATTTTAGCTCTATTATGGTGCAACCTTCATCTGTCTTGTGAAAATATGAACTGTAGGCTTGCGATAAACGGCAAAATAATGATTTTTCTTGAAGATAACATCATACTATTCATCTAGAAATTGGTGGACTTTTATTATCTCAAAGATAATTTTGCTGCTGTATTTCTTGAAGTAGGATACGTGGTCGTGTCTTGATAATCCGCGTCTTCGTTTTGATATGAACGAGGAGTGCCGAAAACCATTTCCGCAAACACATATAGAGGCTAATGCAATATTAACGCATAACGCTTCCGACGATACTTTTGGTGTGATCGCAACATTTATGGCACCAAAATGAAGAAACACATATTTTATGAACATATCACGTCCAGCATCTAGCGCAGGGATGGGCAACATACGGGCCGCTGGCTGGATTCAACCCGCGACGGCATTTTTGATCGGCCCGCAGAGAGTTTCTACCGTCGAAGTGAAATCCAAATCTAAAAGTATTATAGACAAATACTATGCTCCAAAGAATGGATCCAAGTTTTCTTACCAGAGAAACACTGTCATGAAACGACTTGTTCTGTACATATATATTTACGAGCAAGCATTTTCGACCATGACCAATTGAACATTAACAAGACAAGGCTGCATACCAATAAAACTGGTGATATGAATTTCAGGGTTGGAGCGTAATGCTTTGATAGCAACGAAACACTCCTTGTTCATCAAAACATTAGCCTTTTCGATAGGGCATCCGCAATAAGAATGAGCCAAATCTGATAGCCGAGCTTTAAGAGCAGGTATATCATTGTCCGATTTATGATGAGTGTCAGCCGAAATTATTCGGGTTCATTTCAATATTCAATTGTATATTAAAGTTCTGTACCTGCAAGAAGCTGTTCCCTGCATTGGGACAAATTATGGAAATACTCCAGAAATTTTTATTTCAAACGACTGTTCACTAATTTGATGAGACTGCCAACTTCAAATCGAGAAGGTTTCGCAGACATTACGAAGTCACCCCGATTGTCGTTACTATCTCCATATTTTTATTTTTCCCACAAACCCTAACAAAACGTCTCTAAACAGCAATATGTTTGTATCAGCAGGTTATTGGAAAATTGGCAATGAAAATGAGTTTCCACACTACGATAGTNCATGTCAGACGATTTTTNTGATGATATGAGTCATGAGGTTTTAGCAGTTGTGGTGCGAAACTGCCTCATGTTTTCTCAAATTAAAAAATAAAATAAGAATTAGGTGAGTGATCANCCATTTTNAAAATTTAGAGGTCTCGCGGACCCCTTGAAATTGCTTCNCNGACCCCTAGGGGTCCGCNGACCCCCGGTTGAGAACCGCTGGTCTGGTATGTCCATAGGCCGCAATATAACCCTCTGACTGCGGTATTCAGGATTCACTCGATACTCCAATTTGAGCAAGTTGCTTATATTGACACCCGATATTGAGAAGGCAACAAAAGTGGTGACCGGAGCTCACATGCCAAAATGGACCGAAAAGTAGTTCGATAAAACGCCAACATGCAACCGTTTTATGCAGCTTACATAGATAATATAAAAGCTGTACAGAATAAAATTCAAATATCTGTTCGCATTGGTGTATCACTTCTGACTCGAAGGTCCTCGGCCGGCAGAGCAACCCGAATCTCGATTTAATGATAAAGAGCAAAGAGAAATAAAGAAGCAAATTCCCACGTCCGAGTTTGCAGTTTAATCCCTCGTATTCCTCACGCCACATCATGGCGAAAAGGTAGCGAAGAACTATGCGAACTTATATTGCTTGTTTCTGCACCGGTTTATAACTGTATTCAACAGGCTGATCATCGTAATTTTGCCAATTCAATTGTTTCGAATAAAGGTGTTGCTACAATAGAACCCCTATGATACGCAATATAATTTAGTATGGCCTACTATTTTGGATATAGGCTTGATAATAAAGTATTCAAGTTTCGGTTTTAAGGCAACATTATGAAATCCTGCCCGCGAGTGATGTGAAGATTTGAATCCAACCCGTAACGTTAATCGAGCTAGATGCCCCTGCTTCAAAGTATTTGATACGGCTGTGTGTTTTTAGTACTCGAATCTGAATAGAGTATAGATTTTTGCGATTGGTGATGTATTAGTCAATATAGTCATGTACCGAAAGTTTATCCCAACACAGCAGCCGTGAGACCTCTTTTTATCTGAATCATATATTTTAGAACATGTAGCACGCTCACGTTCACGGTATCTAATCTAATAATCTAATCTAATAATTCATCTGAAGTATCTGCAATGATGTCATCTTTATTACTTACTAGTATAATTCATCAACGAACGATATATTCCTCCCTGGGTGATAATGTCTCAAACAATCTGTTTAGAAAATCGAATACCTGTTCGAAGCGTTCTTGGAAACTGCCGAGAGACAACACAAGGTGGTAACCGTGTGCGGCGGCAGCTCGGACGAGAATATCAAAGCCTCCCGATTGGCGTCCGGTTGCTCAGTGCTTATCTGCAGTGCGGCGTCGTTCATCAGAATTTGCGATGCAAAATACGTGAATCTTTCCAGGTAGGGCATCGTTCCGCGTGGTGCTTGTACGACCGAGCGCAATTTTCATTGGTCGCCACGATAAATCATGAAACTGATGTTGGGTCCGTTGATTGCGAGTGGCAGCTCAGCTCTGTTTGACCAACTCTACAACTAGTCCTTGACTGAAGTAATTTGTATATCCGAGTTGAATAGAAATAATTTGGAGAGCGAAGTTGTGTCCGAGGTCTTACACTGTTGGATTTCAAATAGTGTTGTTGTAATTGATTGTGATATCAAATACTAGTTGAATTGCTCATTTCCAATATGGTCCAAAACTAGTATGGCATATTGTAACTGATTTTACTTGAAAGTGTACCCATTTCCAGTCACTTTTTGAAACTTCCGCGGTCTGCGCGTCGTGATTAAAGCTGAATTTCAGTGCAATACTCTGTCAATGTGACACAAGGGTGATTCTCGAGATCAAACGGCAAACGTGACAAAATATTCCAGACGAAATTATTTGAGCCAATGTGTTGGGTAGAATACAGTAGGTAGAATGAAGTCACTGTGTATTAGGCAAGCCGTAACCAAGTTTGTACCTTCTAAAAGCGGAAGCTTGGACCGTGATGCTGGTTGCTTTTCGTGGTGGTGTATTTACGTCTCTTATTCGAGTTCCCATGTCCCAGCTTGCGGCATCTCGTGTTCGACAGCGCTCATCTGCTCTTCGAGGAATTCTCGGAAGAGGTCAGGGGCGTTATGAAAATTGTTGCGAACGTCCTGAGGACGGCTGCGGTTCACATGCGAGTCATGAAGCCGCCACAAGTGAGTTTACGCTAATGCCGCGAATTTTTATAGACGAGCGCGAGCCGCTAATTTTCGACGTTGAAGTTATTTGTCATACCGGCATGATTCGATGAGCAGTATGAGCACTGAAAAAAATGTTTCCGGAGACGATTATGATTATGATATTTCCGACCTTGCTTCTTCTAATCTTTTCGATCTGATTTGTTAGATAATCTGCGTCGGATCTCAATGGACCAAAGGAATGGACTCTTTCATGACGGTGTTCACTAAAACTCGCCCTCTCCTGCTGATTAGCGATCCTCTGGAAGCCGCGGTTTTCGGCAGGGTGAGACTTGACATTGTTTCCAGTAGGTGGAACACCGCCAAGTGGAGTAACAATTTTAATAATTGGAATCGAATAGGGAGAGTCAATTGTTCTGGAATAGTTGTCTCAAATGTCTCATCCATCAGGAATATAGTTTGATATTGTCTTCCCACCGTGAGAGCCTTGAAACCTCGATCGATCGTAACTCGAACCCTGGAATATGCTACACCATGAAGTTAATATTTGTGGAAACCACATTTCCGGGAATAGTGATCGACCTGCGGAATGTTCACACAGCGTTATACATAATCATGGTCAGAACAATCAAAATTTTCATTTTGAAGACATGTGATTGTCATTACTTTCCATGCGACTGCGAAAAGGTGCATATTTGACTTTGCAAAACATTTTTACTGTAATAAGCGATCATCAGATTATATTTTAATCTGATCAAGACGCGCACGCACTCATCGGGTCATTCTGTCGCAGTAGGAACAGCGCCGCGGTGTGGCCCAGATAGATCTCCCAATCGGAATCGAAGCCGGGCGGCCCTAGTAGCAGGCGGTTAACGTCACCACTACGCTAACTTCCCCGTCATAGTAGGCAACAGTTGGATAATAAGGATTGATACCTTGCTCGTTATTTAATCACTCGGGCATTTGGTTTCCGACTGTTATTTCTGTGGCGCGCGAACTCGCTTTTCTCGGACAGGTCCGGCACAAAGCCGTGATGACTGCCTCCAAGAGTCAATTGTCTCTGCTCGAAAATTTGCTCGCTTCTTACCGAGGCAGAGGTTCGGTCGCCGTTTTTACGGATAATCCAAAATCGACGGAAAGGCTTGCGGAATGCTTCAGAGCTCGTGGACTTTACACTTTTCAAGGTCGGTGCGGTACGACGCTGTGTTGGCGGCTTGGTTTGTGTTTTGTTACTGGGCTGTACGATTTGTTTCAGCCCATGGCAGCATGTCTCACGGTGAGCTGGATATTGTCAGCCGTGAGGTTTCTCAGGAGTCGACGCAGCTTGTTCTGTTTGCCACTGACGATGTCGTGCCTCATCTGGATGTGTATGGCATTCGAGTATGTTTCTACTTTCCATAGACGATTTTAAATAATTAATCTTATAATATTGTTATTGGCGGTTTAACCATTTTTTTTTGCTTGAGACACAATGTACAGTGCAATACGGAAGGATCAGATAGGTTCTCAATCTAACATCTGCTTCAACCTAATGCTCGATGTAACAGTTTTCGATCTTTTATAGCTGATATTTTTGATATACGGCTCGCACATAAAGCTGGTCTGCCCACCCTTGGTATAAATTGTTGATGACATCTAGTTATGATAGTGAAGACATTTTGAGGTATTGAATTGGATGTGTGGTAGCCATTGATAGCTGGGTTACCTTTTCAATGTCAATACTGAGTACATTCCGGTGAGACATATTATTATTTTAACTGAATTCAAATCACCAGGTTGTTGTTCATCTGTCTCCACCAACGAATCAACATCGACTGGGTGTGCGGCTGTCGGTCATGCAAAGTCTGTTTGATGGTGAAATCGAGGATTTGGAAAAAGCGGGAAGGTTGGAATTTTGTGGATGAGTGTTACTGTTAATGTGTATTAAAATCAACTGCCGCTTCTGTATGGAGGCAACAAATTCTTTCTGCTTTTCCTAAGCAGACGAATATTTTTGTTCGTGGGTGACTTATTTGAACTTGAGATATCGTCAAATAGAAAGCTCCCTCGACATACTTGCATCAATGAAATAGACGTAGCCCGTTTACCCCATGCTGCAATCACGGAATATAGTTGAAATGTGTCGTTCAAATTCGTCTTGACTCAAGATAATTACTTGTGCTTGAGATTTGAATCTGCAACCACCCCTACTTTACAGTGATATGAAGCCCCGTGTTTATATTTCTTGAATCTTCGATGAAGTAGCTTTGATAGACCTTTTGTGAATGACGTTTGACTGACAAGCTTTCTGCCACGTGTTACTTTTACTGCGAAAACTAATACCACGCCGCAAGTAGTGTAAATCTGACAATTATCTGGCTGCCAGCAACCGAATTTTCCAAAAAATTTTGCTTCACTTTTCAAAACTGTAAAACACGACTTTGATGGGATGCGAGACCAACAAGTAATACATTGTTGGATTCAGAATTTCAACGCCTAACCGCTTACGTCACAAAGGTAGACGGGAGCAGAGCAACCGAGCGTGTATATAATCAAGAAGACGAGATAACCTTGTTTTAAACAATCGACAAGTTTTGGTTACTTCCTTATAGAGTTCGCAATGTATACCTACTGTGAATAAATACGTGCTATTCACTGCGGCAGAGAGATCTTCTTTCAAACAAGCCATGAGTTACCGCTTTTGCTCAACTATTTCGATCCATAGTATCAAAACATGGTAGAGATTATCTCCATAAACACCCAGTCGTGGCCAAACCATTGAGGTTGTGTTTTTCAGTTTTGAAAAGTTGGGCAAAATTTTTCGGAAAAACCCGTCGGTGCCAGGCCGTTGATGCATCTGTCGTTTCGAATTCCAGATCGATATTTCTGATCGACGAGAATAACAGCAACGGCGCGGCCGATATATTCCAGTTTTTGAAACGCGTCAATCAACCGATTCCTGAGGGTCTTTTGCCCATGGCTAGAAAGGCGTTATCGGTGAGTCTCCCTTCCCCATCACTTTTTTTCGACAACGCTCAAGTTGAATGTTTTGCAAGGGCGACAAATCGTCGACACCGCTGTGCCCTACCCTTCAGTTTGTGGGCGAATGCCCGAACATCGCCGCTTGCAGATACAGACACCAGTTGTCGTCGGCCGATAAAGCGAATCGAGACAGCAATTTTCCTCCTGTAAGAGAGGCAGCTCCCCACTTGAATTTGGATTCCATGAATGTGAAAGTTTGTGTTCCAGGTGCCTACCGCTGGGCAAGTGAAAATCCGAGTCACTCATGTAGTCGACGCCACTCACTATTACGGCGTGTGCAAGGCCGTGAAACATGCAGCGGGCGATATCGACAAGCTGGAAGATCGGCGTGAATCGATTTCGGACGAGATAAAGGAGTTTTTGAGGTTGGTGCTTGATTTGTCGTACTTATATCACTATGTCCAGCATCCGTGACATTCGATCGGTGACTAGCGAGTACAGAGAGGTGTCACAAAAAAGCACACGAATATTTGGCCTGTTTTCTCAATGCTTGAATGCTTAATGAGCCTAGTGTTAGTGAAAATTGCCAACCTCAGTGATTTCTGCTTTTACTCGGAAAAAAATCATTATCATATCCTTTTCACGTGATGTTTCTGGGCGTAATTTGAGACACCCCTTTTTACTCGATCGACGACGACAAATCATGCAAAGCCATGATGACATTTTATAACGGCCTGTCTCATATATACAGACACCGAGTCCGCACCGATTGTTGTTCAACGTCCCCATGATGAATTGTGTTTGGACTATTCGAATGAGTTTATCATTCTAGAGAACAACATAACGATTATGAACAGGAGAGCAGAGTATTAATCGCGCAACACTTCTCAATCTATATTCTTTGTGCCAAGCGTGAAGTATCGGATGTTTCCTGAGAGTTGATTAGATTACAAAATACTGTTGGTCTACTGGTACAATTCCTTCGCCATACTTCATAAAATCTTTCCCGCTTCGACAGCGCGAAATACCGAGTTCGTAGTTTATTGCGTTTTTTACTGGTTGAACCCTTGCAACGAGATCCTCGGAGGTCGAACAATACGCAAGCTGAGCCTGTTCAAACTGGCTTGATTGTATTCACTTTGACATTATTACATACCTATTGTGGGTGTGTAACCTAAGGTATGCACATTGTTTTGAACCTTAACAATTCAAATCGTTTTGAGTGCTCTGTACGGCCATTTCTTAGCTAGGACTAAGTGCCGATGACTAACTATTGTTGAATTTAAACTCTCATAGTGGTGTTAAACGTCGGAGTTGTTAATCGCTTTGACGTTAATTAGCCATTTTACAAGTCGGTAAATGTTAGAATTGTCTAATCCTTACTGCAATAGACAATTTAACAGTATATTCATATTGAAATTAACATGAACACTCCTCCGAGGTACTCGTCTGCTGCTAGTAAAGTATTCAAAAGAACTATGTACATCAACAGTCCGTAGTCGTATCACCAAAACGATTACGTTTTGTCGAAGGTCTGCGGACAAAGTGAAAGCTGCGCTCTCGTCGGATCCAATTCCCGGCATCGTGTACGCCACCGTCAAATCCAACGAAAGGGTTGTGCCGCTTCGACTCAAGAAATCATATGCGCCCAACAAGGGAGACGGCAAAGAAGTGACGATTGCAAACTTTACGGTCGGTATCCGTTTTGCACCGCTCGATTTGCTGTCGCTGTTTTTCACTTTGTCTTCTTTCAGCACGATCCGGCCAAGACTTTTGTGTGCTGGACCTCGCCGGCAAAGGTGAGGAAGACCTGCGTGAAGTACATTGACACGGGCAAGGTGCGGGTGGTCCGGTGCGACGAGCTGGTTACCCTTCCGGAAAGCTTGCGTTCGATTCCGCGTCAGGTGGGCGAGAGAACTGTTTGACTTTGAAAGTGTGACGGGCGAGACGGAGATGTATGTTTTGCAGGCGGTCGAAATCCGGGTTTGTGGGGTGCGGCCGAACGACCGGGACTGCAAGTGGCTACCGCAAGCCGACGAGATGGTCCACGAGAATCTGTTTAACAAGGTACCTCGGATGTCTTACGCCAGTGGTTCTTAACCTTCACCAACCTGACGAACCACAAATTTTTGCGTAATCAGAAATAC
>ATSW01000282.1:0-12431 GCA_000444245.1 Botryllus schlosseri
TTGGTGTACGGTAGCTTCTGTTTCTACGATGGACGAAGCGGCCGACGCGGCTCCAATTGATTTTCTCTCTTCCTCTTGCTGTTCCTCCCGTTCTACAAAAGGATGTACCCAATTATCTATCTATAGCAGTGGATATTAACCGGTATTCCATGTTACAGTAGGATTTCCTGAGTCAGTCTCAGGGGTTACGTGAAGGGCAACTTACACAATATCATTTGTGATACTACTCCCGCTTTGGGCATTATTTGTTGCAGGTAATTAGGCTCGATCACTAGTCTAATTGCGACTGTTTTCGTGGTACGTCGTGTGTAGCGATGTACGCAGAGGAGGTTAAGATTAAAAATTGAAAACCCCGTCCCCCTGAAATGTCAATTTTTTTCAAATATAAGCTAAATTGTAATTAAGGGAGTAGTATCATGCTGTTGGGTTTGGACCGAGCAATACGATGGCACTTTCAAAGTTGAATATAATGAAAAGATACGAAGCAGTCGAATCGACCTGGAGGAATCTTTCAAGCAAACACCCACTTTTCCCTACGACATAGAGTAGATAAGAGGCGTGTATAACCGAATTAAAACTAACAGTAGATAACATAAAAAGAACAACCGCTTATTTAGTGCCTCGGTGCCTTGGTCATTGTTTTTACGCATGGCCTATCAAGAGCTAAACATCGCACATACGCACACATGTAATTTCAAGTTTCTATTTCGATTCCCGCTTGCATAGTACAGTGTTAAATGTACTGGTGGCTGAATTAAAATTACTGTAATACTATTATATGCAATATTTCTGCTTCAGCGTAGAATGAGCGTCAACTATGTGCCAACAGTACCTGTCGCTATTAGCAAAACATAAAGCTAATCCTCAACGTGTTTATCATGGGACACTTAAAGGTTTGTTTCTCCTTTCACGCTATGAGTAAAACTATATTTGCATTGGTAATTGTCCCAGTGCCAATTTCCTTATCGCAAATCAATCTAAAATTCCAGAGTACGTGACAATTTTTCGCAGAGCGTATCATCACGCACAATGCGCGATTGATATGTTATAATGTCCTCACGCTTGCGTGCGTGTGTCACACACAAACATATTTTAGACGTTTTGATAAAATCACGTGACATCAAATCTGAGTAAACATATTTCCATAAATCAGCATTACGGTGTCACCGTGACGGCAATAGTGAAACTATAGAGAGTCAGTTGTATCGACAACGTTAAAGAATTCCGTATAAAGTGCATTTGCGCTGAAATGAAGTCACAATCGTAATTGTGACTTGTTTTATAGATGTTAAGTCACAGTCTCGAAGTTATACGAAATAGTTCTGAGGCTGATTCGATAAGTTAATTGTTACTTTGCCTCTGTATCGTAGAGGTGCAAGTAAAGTACCTGTATTTCGCCATTTACTTCGGCGGCCTGGGTTCAATTCCCGCCGATGGAGGTTTATCTATTCTATATAGGCTCCTCTTCACCTGCGACGCTCGTTGTTACGGCGTGAAACAAGCCCAGAGAAATACCCCATGTAGGACGGAAGCAGAATGAACCGAACGAAACAGAACAAGAAATAACTGTCCAAAGAATGACAGACGCTAAAGATTAACATCGAGCAATTGTTGCATCGGGCACTAGGCCGAGATGGATGTCAGATTGAGACACCGCAACTGGTCCTTTCGGCATCACCCTATCTGTACATTACATCGCGTTGTGTCTTGTGCATTGCATGGTACATTGTGTGTGTGTTGATCGGATGGAAATACAATGTGACAAATATTGATTTTATTGATGTTTACAATCTCCAAAATACAAACCTTCATTTGTCTCCACAACTTCCTTCGCAACGACCATCGTGTGCAGTATCTTGATGCCTTTCAGTCTGTAGTAGATCTCACCCTCCTTGTCCACGACCAGGAACGTAACCTTCACGAAAGAGAAGAGCAAATTGTTCATTAACCATCGATCACTGTAAAGCAGAGGTATATCTCCGAACATAGACAACGCCACATTTACACAACTCTGCAAGTAGTGTCTTTATTTTGGGCAGTGGCTCTAACGAACATACGGACCATATTCAAACCCAAGTAAAGGCAGAGCTGGTCAAAGTAGTCAGCGTTACTACACACTACACAGGTAGAAGTAAAAGGAATGACGTAAGTAGAAGTAGAAGTCGTCATTTACAATACATGTCAAAAATTCCTAAGATTAAGTTTAAAATGAAACGTATGAAAAGTACTCGAATAAGTAGTTTCAAAACGTAGGTTTGGCCGAGAGCTCCCATTTTTGGAGGTTAATCATGAATGGTTACTTCGAATTACGCAATAAATGACCGATACAACTACAAAAACATGTATATTATTTAATAATATATTCGCCAGTTACCGTGGTGGCTATTTGACGAAGTTCTTACGCCGATTTCACGCCCAGAAGTGATGCAAACGATTCCGAAAAATCTACTTTCTACTTTTTAAAGTCCAAAGCCTAAAAAGTAATTGGTTTTTCCTAAAAGCTATTCAAATAGAAGTGGAAATAGACAAAAATCTCGAGTAAGCATTGCAGGCAGGAAAAAACTACTTGTGTACTTTGAAAAAGTACTTCGTTGCGGACCACCACTAACCTAAGTAAAGTCATTGATAAAGGATTTTGTATTCGAATTCCAAATCTGGACTGTCAAACCCATATTTCTTGAATCCAAATCCGGATTGGAGAACTCTACAGTAGGTTGTTATCAGATTATCAAAGTAAGGTACAGATTAGTCAGATTGATTCAGTAGCATCTTCAAGGCCCTATTATGTTCCGAATAGTTTTCTCTCTGCACGTACCTCATTTTTGTTTTCAGTTATCCGCTTCACGATCGCGTCGTGTCCTTCGCCTTCCACGCTGGAGCCGTTGACTTGTACGATCTTGTCGCCGTCTCTCAACCCGCCCTCTTCGGCTGCGCTTCCGGCCTGGACTTCCTTGATAAACTGCCCGTCACGACCACTTTCCCCGGCGAGATGGAATCCGTATCCGCCAGATTTCTTCACGAGTTTACACAGCCGTGGCCTGTGCTCGTCCGAGAGTTCATCTGAAAGCAAACAAGTGCGGAAGTGGTCGTGTCTGCTGCAGCGTAATTCCGGTAAGCGGAATGTTACGGTTGTAAATCATTGATGGGATTGTGACATGAATTTACCACCAACTCTTACCTTTGACCTCTAGTAATGCGGCCGTGATCGGAATGCCTTTTTCCTTGAAGAACGCGTCTTCCTCCTTGTTGACCACGAGGAAAGTAACTTCACCACCGGACCCTTTGATTTTGCCAACAACCTGAAATTTGTGTTCAGGCGATAATAAGTTAACCGTATTTGGAAAGATATCAAAATTAAATCATCGCAATCGGGTAGTTTTGCTTTCCGTATTTGAAGTATGAATCATGCCCTCCAAGGCACACATTTTTGTCGAAAATGAAAGTAAGTAAAAATCCTCACAGATGAATGTTAAACCGACTTTATCTATATCCTTGGAGATAACCATTAGCACATAATTACAACACGTTGTTGCAAATATAGAACTAAAATTTAAATAAATATAGCAAAAGTGAACAGACGGATCATGATCATCATCGGTTTATTTATAATTTTATTCTTTTAAGACACTGCAAGAATGCGACACAGTGAAACAAAGTAGGAAGGCCGGTGTCGAAACGATTTGGGATAGTCCTTGAAATCAGAAACCCATGCCTGGGCTAGCACGATGTAAAGAAGAGGCATGTACACTGAATGAAAAACAACAGAAGATAACATAAAAAAGCAAGCGATGAAAATGAAGAATAGTATGTGTCGGAATAAAGCGAGGTCGATACATTATATCGTGGTCGGGTAATCTAGGACTCTCACTAGTATCATACCTCGGGATGTTTCAGTTTGTCCACGTTTTCGCCGTTGATCTCTACGATTCTGTCATATTCGAGTACGCCCGCTTGGTAGGCGGGACTGCCGTCTTCTACGTTGACCAAGAAATGGGCATTCTGGCTATCTTTCAACACGAAGCCGTAACCCTTCTCCCCACGCACGACTCGGCAGAGGCGAGGCTTCATCTGAAAACGGTCCAGATTATCAGCTTGAGGGTCTATGAGTTCTTCTATAGTTCTTTCTGAAATTATGGACTATGCAGTCTATAAACAGCGTGAACAGTGTGACTGGATTTGTGCTATATAAATTATATAGTGTGGGTACATTGTAATACGATTCAAAACATGACCTCAAAAATAATATAAGCTTTGTATGGCGATAGTTGTGATTTGACGGATTTGATATACGTAGAAGTATAGCAATTGCTTCTCTGAGACCGTTAAGTGACGAGAACGTGGTGTTTGAAATTATTGTTGAAGTAATCATTGCGTTGCCTTATATAGAATCCGTGGTCGTGGGTGCGTTCAGTTGTATGTATGTAAATATTAAAGCAGTGCTTGACTATACTGGCGTTATAAGCTCCCCCTGATTGTATATATAGTCTAAGTCTGGACAGTCAACTTGAATATTTTCTTGCAGCATTCTGAGCTGAGACTGCACCGATAGACAGAAATGAATTGTCTACTGGCCAAAAGAAAATGAAGAAATTACATATTTTCGGCAATTAATTGACCACGTCAGATCATATTCTATCCACGAATCTTATCATAGGCCACCTCAATTTTGGCGCCTTCTTGCTTCGTCGCTGTCTCGGCGACCTTCGCCACGACTTTCTCCACTGGTTTCGCGACTTTTCCGAAAGACGGGACCTCCAATTCTTCCTCAGTCGGCCATTCCTTGATGAAGTCGATGGTAACCTCGACGTTCGATTTCAGTACAAACTCGCTCGTTCCGAGACTGGCGACCGTTAATTCAACGGAGCTTCCTGCATCCCTGAAATGGAATTCACGAATACAAGTTTTGGATTTATCACACGGTAAAACCTAGGGCAGGAAACAGGAAACTCTTCCCACACTCCAGAAATGGTCGAAGTAATCATCGTTGGTACTCAAGTAGGAGTAAGAGTATCTTCGGCAATTTACACTCAAGTAGAAGTAAAAGCAGTGATTTCCAAGTAACTGAAAAAGTAGGTATCCTAGGGCTAGCTTTGCCTAAAACTCAAAACTGTTAAGTATAGAAGTAAAAGTACTCTTGCATCATAACCACTTGAGTTAGTACTACAAGTAGGGAACATATGCTTGTATATTTTGAACGGGTACAGGTATTTCGTTTCTGACTACCTCTGTCACTCCCGGCTCTTAATTATCCATACGACTACTATATATATACCATAGCATCGTCAGGCATGGCCGTCATACATATAACTGAAAAGTCTTAGTAGGATCATATCTACACAACTAAACAGAAGCGACACTGCGGTATTGTGTGCAGACAAGGATTGTAGCTAGGGTTGCATTCAAAACAAATGGTGTTTTAAAACACTTTGTTTAACACATGTTTTGAACAGTGTTTTGAACAAATGCCTTTTTCAAAAAAAAATCAAAAGTTGTCTAATTATGCCATAATTGCGTGAATACGTCCGAAAAAACATGTAGTATAAGCCTACGGACGATTTGCACCCAAAATAGTCGACGTATACGATGTGGGGTGGCTGGANCCCTCGAAATCGTCGTCGGNTCAACAGTTTTTGCACGNAGATATNGATCATTGGTACGGAATGGGTGTTCTGATGATGATGATGACCGCCGACCGTAAAAATGCTGCATAACGATGTAGTCCTGGTTAAAGATATTTTGGTCTGTTCATGACAGTGATTGGAAGCCCTTTTCGTCGAAGGAGCCATATTTACTCTGCATTTTCAATTGTTCATGTCAATACATTGTGACGTCACAATTAGATATTCGTGACGTCGTGGCTAAAAAACAATAAAAAACATGTTTCAAACAATGGCCTTGTTTTAAACATGTTTGTTTTAAATGCAACCCTACTTAAAGAGGAACCGCAAGAAAATTTGGTACACAAGATCGACTTATAACAAAAATTAACGAATCCAAATTTGTGAGTGTGGCATAATAGGTGGTTCTATTATATTTACCCGTTCAATGCACACTATGTACGATGCAATGCAATGAACAGATAGGAGGATGTCAAAACAGCCAAGTACGGTCTCACGATCTGTCATCGCCCTCAGTCTAATGCCAGCTTACGATCTATATCTTTTGGATTTTAGGCTTCCTCGCTCCTTTGTTCTCTTCTTGGATTGGTCCTTAATCGAGTCTTTCTCTAGGCTTGTTATTGCAAAGACGCTGTGAGCGCAGCCAAGTAGTGGAGGAGAATCTCAGACAAACGGACGACGCTACGGAACTTGGCATTGCCAAGAATCAAACCCGGGGATCCATACCGCCTATATCAGGGGTTCTCAACTTCCCTTGTATAACGGGCCGCATTTTAACAGCAAAAAACGCTGCGGGCCGCAGAACATTATTACCATGTATTTGTGGGCTATTATTAAATTTAGGCTACTGTAGCCTATTTATGAGTCGTATACGGGCATTTAGTACCTTTTTATGCATTCTAAGGCAATAATGGACAGTGTTCGTATATTTGCGGCTGCTGTTTTTCGGGAGAATATGTTTATCCCAGCCGCACCAGTAATGGAGCGTGCAATGCATTCGTTGCCAATTCGGTATATGCACCTTTAAACTAACCCGTCCACCAGATAACCGAACTGTATGTGTATGCGTATGTAATGCGTGAGCGAGAAAGTTTAAAATTACCAATCAACCCTTCTCCTTTCCTTCCATGGATGGAGCCGTGCACCAACAGTTACAGAAGTCAGCTTGGTCAAGATGATGATTTACGCTGGTCCCCTCCCCTCGTTTGCCCTGGGAGTATTTCCTCTGCAAATATGTCCACTGTGATAAAATGCACCCAGATAATTACCTATGCAATGTCTGTGGATTCAGTCGATTTGTCCAATGCTAGGTGGCTAAAGTGAGTCTATACGCGGCAAAGTGTTTCAGAACATGTGGTGAAAGAGCGACTGACATTGCTGTTACTCTTCTGGTCACGGTTGAATCAGATAACTGTTACTTCGTAATTTGTCAGGTGATGTTGTCCTTGCTGCTGAGATTCGGAAATAGTGAATAGGAGCACAGCATGTTAAAGTTTTATTGAAATGACCCCTTCTCTTGCATATTTCTTGGGTTTTGCGATACACCAAGCCATTTCGAACGATGCGTATGTAACATCGTCGGCAGTTTTAACAACGCCGGTGAATATGGATTTCCGGCTTGACACCTAGGTCGTAACGTTTTCCAATATCGGGTGATATAAATAACTATACAGATGAAACTGTCGTGGCATCATTTTAAGCTTCTACGCTTCGTTGCGACACATCGGTTTTTCATTAATATCTGAGAAAGCAAACCCAGCTTTCGCTGTATAATTTCCCGTTCCTTGTTCTTGTTTCTGTTCAAACCATTCGCGATGAGTGAAACACTTTTTAAAAATGCACTACACTACAGCGGGAATCTCTTGGAACAAGAGTCCAGCTGAATACCGATTTAAAACAATAACAAATCAACTCAAGCATATATCAAGAAACTACAACACAACAAAGAATGAGTAGTCAATTTCAATTACAATTACAAATAAAATTAATGTGTAACAATATAGTGCCAGTTGTAATTGCATTCATATTTAAAGACGTCGCGGGCCGCGGGTTGAGAACCCCTGGGCTATATGGTGGTGGTACACTAACTCTCCCACATATAATAGCGTTTGGGATGGTGATAACTAAACAAAGGGCCATCACCCGGACAATTGCGCCGTGATGGTGAGGCTTGGTCGGAGATGTCGACCTTTTTTCTAGTCATCCACATCAGAACACGGACTGAACAGTGACGTCACGCAAGTTGATGACCTTTTTCTCTTTCTTTGTGTGGTCAAAATTTTGACAAATATTCGGCATCTGCGGTCATTGCACGCTGGACCGATATTGCTTATTATGATTCCTAAGATGCCAACTTATAGTACGGCCTATTGAACCCGGTTGATACCGATCAGGAAGCCGGACGCATCATCTTATCGCTATGTATACTGGTATCTCCCAGCACTGTCCCCTCGACTATCTCATCTCGTGGATAGCTTATTGTGATCATACATAACATACGATTGCTTGTTGAGTTTATGCAATATATCTGTATAATGTTGACTCAGATAGGTGTGTGTATACATACGTCTTTTCGAATATTCTAATTGAGCTATATTTGTCTGAATTTTCGTACCTTGATTCACATTTGCTAACATCACGTTCTGCTTTTTGAGAGCTACACAATTTAAAGGTGATCATTTTTCAACCATAACGAACACGATGAAATCGTGTCATTCCTACATCTTTGTTGATATGATGGAATATTCCTGGAATCAAACGCAAAATGTCAAAGCATTCAGCTAAACAGAAACGTAATAAAAACACTTATTATCAGCTTTCTTTGTTTTTGAATGTACCAATCAATCGATCACGTTGGTTGGGTGAGATTTAATTAGCTTCCGTAGTAGACAGACGTGTGACACGCAAAAATATCACAATGTCATCTTATAAGGGATATTTTGATTACGTGGCCCGCGCTCAACGATTTCACATTTTACAGTATCGAAACGATCGGAATCTGTAATCTATCAAATCATGCTGAGGTCCTTTCCAAAACGATTAGCGACAGCTAAAAATTACATCGACGATATGCATTACTATGTATACGGTCCAATGTTCTGTCGCCTCGTGAAAAATGCTTCATATCGGCGGCTCCCAAAGGATGGGTCGCGAAGGGGATAATTGCGGGTCGCGACAGCGGTAATTATAGTACCATGTTTTCAAATGCCGTACCGGACGAAAGGTTTGTTTTCTTAGACAGATTTTACCAAGTTTCTGCGGTTCGAACATTGCTTTGCTCGATCCCAGATATCTGTCATTGCGTACATCGTCGAGTCCTCCACGACTGTGCCAATTTCAGTTATTTTGATGTCCTTGAGCATACAAATTTCCCGCGAGCTTTGTGATATTAATGTGGCTAGATTTGGATTTCATGTACACGCGATACAATATGCCTATGTAACGATATTCATCCAGACATCCGGCCATTGCATTATTGCTATTGCTGATACAAATATCGAAGCAATTGTCTTGATTTTGGGGTTTCCCGTCGAACGACGGAAAGGCAATATGGCACATTTCGCATGTCATACCAAAAGACTCGGAATTCATGCAGATGCAAGTTCTGCATACACGTAAGTGCTGATATGGTTGTCAGTATTGAAGGGTATCTGTAGAACACACATCATCAAAGTCAGCTTGTGCTTTTGGTAAATCAAAGATCGAGCGTTAGGTGATCAAGTAGATTCATATGAAACTATGTATCGCGAATAAAACATCACCACATTATCTGAGTTTCCATTAGATGCAAAAATTTCAATAGCAATGCTTGCGACAAATTCGCATGATCGAGATCCTCGTCTGGATATGTATTGTGGCACGTGGATCATAACGATTATTTCTTTTAGAGATTGGATTTATTTTGAGCGCGGATTTCCACTCCGCATAAATACCAAGACACATGAGAGCATGCCCTCACTTCAAGAAAATATTTCCCGACTTCAGCGACGATGTTGCGCGGTTTATTTCGAATCTGCATAGTCGGTAAGCGATGAAGTTCGCGTTTAATCGTATAGTTGGGAAGAAAATCATATCATTTCGCAGCTAAAGTGGTGTCGTTTGCATCCATGACGTGCATTCATAGATGCGAAAGGAACATTCATTTGTCGACACCGTTTTCCTGCAATAATTACGTTGGCGATGGCTCGCAAATGTGTTACAAGACCTGTCGAGACGTTGCGGTACTTAACGAGACGATTTCAAACATTTACTATGGGAGGGTGAGTTTACAATGCAATATTTGTCAGGTTGTCAGTTGTCAGATCACGTCCTATGTAACATATTTGTATATGTAGTCCAGGGGTGTCAAACCCAAATTGCGTCGCGGGCCGAATTAAAGGAAAGGACGTAGTTTATTTTTGTCCTTGATGTTTTTTTGCGGCATATACACCGACTCATGATACACAATAAACACAATCTGTGCATATGCATACCATGAGGGCATCATGTGCATATGCCGCTGGACAAGGAAGTGCAGATATAGCCTTGTACAGCTTTCTAAGTCTTTTCAAGCCTTGAAATCGCTCCCGGGCCGGACCAGTCAACTGATTCCAAAATATCACCTCCTGCCATTGCTTCTCACTTGTATACTTTAATACAGGGCCGGCCAACCCGTGGCCCGCGGGTCACATGTGGCCCGCGAGAAGGTTTTGAGTGACCCGGGAGGTAATTTCCGAAATTAGTAATATTATCAAAATTGGATTGCACAGATTGTGAACTTGCAACGCCAACTAAAAATTTGATTAGTCTGGCCGCAACACTAGAGATGTGATGACTAAAATATCGGTTCCGACGCATTGGCAGATCCATGAGCCAGTCACATTTTGGTAGATCTTCGTTCACTACAATAAAGCAGAATAATTTGCGATAGATTTATCAAAAGTAAAAATTGTCTACACGCTTCGCGCAATATGTTGTCACTCGATTTCTTGCTTTTAAAATTGTTACCCCTTTCTGAAAATGAAAGAACGCCCAATGTATCAGATTAAGTCTAACTTTATTCGCGATTACGAGACAAAGTGTCGTTCAACATATGCGACCCAGCGTTTGCGCTCGCAGAAAGACCGTCGTCAGGCACAAAATGATTGACGCATGTTGGTCGAAGCTTTCGATATCGATATGTTCAGGCGCCGAAAAGTCTATTCCCTGCAAACTGAGCGCAGCGATATACAGCAGGCCCGCAATATAGTCAAGTGACAATATTATTGACCTATGAACTTCAAAACATTTTCGCGCTTCGCGGGGCTAGTGACCCGGGCAATAGTTCGTCAATCAAATGTGGCCCTTTGGCTGAAAAGGTTGGCCCCCCTGCTTTAATATATCAAGCATAAAATGATACTTCACGGCTCATAACGGTGGTTTTATTCTAGCAAGTCACAACACCATTATTCGCAAAACATGCAATCGGCTAAAATAATATAGTTACGAACCGCTAAAACAGTGGGGCTAACGACGAGATAAGTTGGCATATTTCCATGCTCCCCTTGCTTTAGTCGTAATCTGGCGTTAGTCCTGCGCATGCACTGTGATGAATACAATACATTCAACTGTAAACGTTGGAATTTGGCTTATTAATAATAATCCGCGAGTCGCGTTTCTCTAAGTTCGGGGAAGTATTGGGTCAGAAGTGCCTGAGCGATGCGACCATAGATATTTGAATTGTAATTTTTTGTAACTAATATATTCTCCATGTAGCTCATTGATGTAAACTGCATATAACGGTTCCGCATTGGCGCTTTCGCTTCTATAAATAACTACTTTTCGGTCCATTTTTACACATAACTCTAAACTCAGTGTGCTCTTTCTCCTTCTGGAAACAATGTCACTGAGTTGTTCCGAATGGTTTCCAATGTGAAACCACAATGCCGCAGTCGGGTGGTTATAACGTGGCCTATGAACATTCTGGACATTTTCTGTATTGACTGATTATCTAATGGGATTATTCTCTGTAAAAAATCTCCCAATTTGTTACAAATGTGATGGATAATATAAGCCTTTTTCAATCCATGCAAAATAGCTTCGCGAGCCGGATGCGGCCCGTGGGCCGTATGTTTGACACCCCTGAAATGTAGTCAATCTTTCGGGATCGTTGTTCGTTGTTGTTTAAATTGCAATGCGATATTTTTGCAGTTCAAGTCGTCACCTTTGATAACGGGATCAAGGGATCTCACTAGCTCCGACGAATTTATGGTAAGTGTACTACCTACTAAACTGCCTTATAGGGGGGAGAAGACTGTATATCTTTAAGTCGGGTTGATGATATGCAAGTAACACAATCCAAACAGTTTATAAAATGGCATCACTCCGATTCCCGTTCATGATCAATATACGAACCTTTGAAATTTAACAGCATGTCTTCACAATATAACTTTGCTACATTTGTTCGTCACTCCGACGCTTTTTGAAAATCAGCATAATATCGGAAGAGTCAATATCGATATAAGGTGAAGTTATGTATTTTTAACTACTGAAATTTTTCACTTTTGTAAATATGTCATCAAACATTGGCTTTTTGCATCCCTATATTCAGATATGATGTTCTGCATGACTAAAGGCCTAGCCAGACAGGACGCCTACAGCCGAAAGAGTAGCGATTTGAGCGTAAAGCCTAATTCGTTTGAGACGCCATAAGTTTGCTTTATATTTAATTTGATTGCCTGAGGTGGAGTAAGACCCATAGCCCAGGGTTGTAATGACTCGAGTCATGACTCGACTCGAGTCTGCACTAATTTTAGATGACTCGTCTTGACTCGAGTCATTTAATCAAAACTGAGT
>ATSW01000284.1:0-10723 GCA_000444245.1 Botryllus schlosseri
GAATTTTGCTCCGAGTCACGAGTCAATCCACATTTCGGATACGCCGAGTTAAGTCAAGTCGAGTCATTTTAGCAAAGTGACTCGAGTCATCCCATCACTGGGTTATAACTGTCTATCCTTACGAAGTAGTTTGGCCTGAAAAACTTTTTTGACTTGAAAACTTGATGTAGTACAACGAATAATGCTTTCCTTCATCCTCGGGTCGAAAGTGTTTGTCTCAACTAAGTATTGCTTGCCAAGAATGGAGAAAGAACTTTTAACAGCAGCAGTTGTTGGCTGACAATACTGAAGTTGTGCGTACACTGCTGGTGACACCCCGTGTTGCTTTATTCTAACAATGGTGTCTACATCATAATTTTTCATCATGCGCTGCTGGATATAAGAACCATGCAATGCCCACGCAGTCTTGCTCCAGTTAATATATTGCAGCACGCTTTGAATGTTTATGCTTCACAATGAGCTGTCGATGAGTCGTCTACAACAGTAGGCCTATTAAGTAGGCTACAAGCTGTAAAGTATAAAATGTTAAGTTCACCAACAGTGCAAAATACACTATACAAACGAAATGCAGGTTGCAAAAAAAGATCTGTCCTTGTGAAAAATTTTGACATTTTTCAGCCTAACGCTACAATTTTGACAAAATTTTGACTTTTTTGACATATCAAAAAAATCGCCGTAATGATCAGTCCTTGAGAAGCATTCCGCTTCATTCACACCGTTTACTTACCCTTCCCACAACCTCAAACTATGCTATAGTGGACAATTTCCAAGACAATCCACGCCTGATACGTTCTGACCATCCCACCCCTGTCACCCCACCTTGAGAGAATATTTTCAATTATGTGGTCTTGGGAGGACTTGAATTATTAGTTTTGTTGTGACCACCAGGGTTATATTTAAAACAAAAATCAATTTAAAATAAACATGTTTAACACAAGGCCNNTTGTAGCGGTCGCTGCAACGGCTTGTTGCAAGACACGCTGGTATAGTGCTTGATTGGAGTCGACGCTACAGCTTACTGTTCCTGTTGTACGCACTAGTCACTGACTAATGACCGCTCTGAGTATACTCTTGCAATCCTGATCACACACGCAGATCCAAGGAGCTTTCTTTACTAGCACAGAACAGCCAAATAGTAGTAATTAGTGGTCAGAAACTTGTAGATTTACCAGGTTCAATGATACTGCGGTTCAATAAGAAATAAAAGGAATAAATGAAGCGAAATGGAGCCAATTGTCTATCTTACGACTGCTGCGCGAGCGCGCCGACCTGAATATACGGGCTCTGAGAACACGTGCGTCGCAGACTAACTGTGCCGCCACAGCTTGTGGCTTCAGAGTGACCTATTTACGCTTTCGCGCACAACGGAATTGGGACAGTCATTTACAAAAGTATTTCTAATGAACCAATACTAACAAGCAGCTGTGATTACCTGATCAAGGCATCTGCTTTTGTAGTTGGCATGTGCCTCTTGATTTCTCCAGTGTGGGATCAAGTCATTATATTTGACTCGGTGCAAATCTTGACTCAAGTCAAGTCGAGTCAATTCAATGTTTTTCAATATGCCGTATGTCAGGAAATATGTCACTCAAATTTTAAAAATGGGTTGATTCGAATCATCCCAACACTGGCTGTAACACTATTCTTAATTGTTTACCTTTTTCTATGGCACTCAGTGTGAATGCCTCAAATTGTCAACATAATATTCCGTGCTGAATTGAAAGACTATTCCATCTGGTTTTGACTCCTTCCAATCATTTCATTGCATTGGAATTCTTACGATGCTTTGAACTGGTAAAATGTCAATGGCTGCCTGTATGATAGTTAGTGACATCAGATTGTATTTTTTCAAAAATTTTGAGTGCAACTATGCTAAACTTGATCTTGATTTATTCACTCATTTGAAAGTTTCGTAATTTCATATTTTCTAACAATTAAAGAATCTATTAAAGCCATTTAGTGGTTCACTGGTCTAGTAACCACCGCTGCTGCAATAGCAAGGAACGTCACTGAGTGAAAGAAGATCACCAAGTGAGAATATAAGGACGTTAGTCGAACGCTAACTTGAATTTATTACCTCATGCCACATTTGGTACCTTGAAATTCTTTGAATTCTTGCTGAATCAATATTGTGTCGTTTATCGTTCATTCATGTTGAGCCAACTTCAAAGGGTATATGATATGGTAAGTAAGTATACACTACATACATGTATCAATTATATCCTATGTACTATGATCATTGTAATGACGGTCCTAAATGTCTCATGTTTCAATTAAATGTTATTTCTTAACAGGTGTACTTTGAGGCACCACGTGCTTGCGGCGGCGCATTAATATCGGAAAAATATATCCTGACAGCTGCGCATTGTGTACAGTAAGTTTATGCCGATAATATGTACATTTTTGTAGTCTAGATCCGTTTTTCTGAACCTTTCATCGTTCATGATCGAATTGTCACATGGAGTTGAAAATTTATCTAATCTTTGATTTTTCTACTCAATTACAAGTAGATTTAGAAACGAAAGGCCTGGAAAGTACAGCGATGCCAGTTTTCAAAATTGTCAGATGCATCTTTGCGACTAATGCAAATTAAGTATAGGCTATGCGAACAGGTGCAATTTTTAAAATGATATTCTGTTACCCGCAAACAGGGTCGGCATCGCCTAGTTGCTGTGGCAATTTCACTCTTGGCGGTCATGCGAATCTAGGTAAATACCGTACTACTTTCTATTTGACCAAATCTAAAGCTTCAAAAAGTAGTAATATAGCTTTGAAACCTGTTGAAGTAGATGTGGAAGCAGCCTAAAAATGCTCGCACTCCAGAAAAGTAGTGGAAGTCAAAGAAACCCACTTGAGTGCTACAAAAACTAAGCAGGTCCGGATGTGCTGGAAAGAACTGCAATCTAAAATTCTGAACTGCATATGACTGCATTAATTCACATTGCACCTAGCCTACTTGCAAATACGCTGACTATTTGTTTAAATATATATATAGCTTTTCAAACCGCGTCCGTCGTTTGACTGTGTTGAACAATGTGTCATGTATTTGGCAGATCAGACAGCGGCGTGAGACAAGACCGTATTACGGTTTACATGGGATTTGTTGATCTTAACAACGCAGCAAATAGGAAGCAAGCGAGCGTGATAAAGTCGATAGTTCATCCGAATTACCGATTTCCGAAAAATGACATCGCAATATTAGAGGTAATATTTACGCCATTGTACTTTGGGGGTCGGGAATGGCCATGATAGAAACACTTCAAATATTTGATCAACTTTCTTGATTGCTTCATCTCGACTATCTCGGCTATCGTTACTCACAAGGTCTCGGTTATTTAACCACAGTGGTTGCCATGCCACCAGATAAGGTCTATTCACATTGAACAGGGGTTCTTAACCTGGGACCATGGACCACCAACTGTTCCGCTGACTAATTTCATTGGGTCTCTGAAACGCCAAGCCGGAAACTTCAACTAGAAAAGATTACAGGTCACAATAGCCACAAGGACACTAAAAATTGCACTCCAACTGGTAACCAGGCCTTTTTATCATGGGTTCCCCAAATTCCGCGGTTAGAGGGTCCACGTAAACACCCAAAAAGATTTAGGGGTTCACACTAGCGAAAGGGTTAAGAACCCCTGACATTGAGCAGTTTTGCATCGCAAGCAATTTTCACTTCCCTCCATTTTACCAGCAATCACTGTCACCATGCGATAATTTCAACCATAGAAATCTGGGGCAGAACGTAACAGATTTCTTATACGCAGAGAGTGAACATCATTAATTTCATAGCTATCTCGGCGATAACAGCATATTTGATCATCGCTGTACGGGCAATACCCATCATATAAGACAGTGGTTCTTAACCTTTTTCCTCCAGCGCCCCCTTTCAAAAATTGCCTGGGTCTGGCGCCCCCCTATTTTAAAGACTGTAGTAAAAACAATGGGCATTGGTCTAAGTCCGGTTTAGGATTGCGACTTCACTATTAGAGAAATATTTCACGCTTGAATTGCGCTCGAGGACCACTCGACTAATTAACGCTATAATAATTGTATGAGCTATATTCGGGATCAAATCAAGGTTGTTAATAACCATCGGGTAAGGCCCACAGGCTCACACTATTTGGTTCGAGCTCGATGTACACATCCCGAATTCACCTCTGCGATTGGCCATACGGTGAAGGTAATTGTATTTGGTTTTGTTTTAGTGCTTTGTGTGACTACTTAATCAACTGTGAATATGGTAGGGATCTTTGCCCACATTAAATTTGGTACTGAACCAAGCTTTTAACTTGAACATGAATGCGGTTCTCAACACTAAGCAGTATCATCTTTTATGACGAGTAATTTGGTAGCTCTCAAATATTGTAGCTATCAAGTATATTTAGTTCAGTGATTTCTAGAACTTCTAGAAGTTCAAGAAGTCCCTGATTTAGTTAATCATTTTGGCCTAAAAGCTTCAAAGCATCTTTAGTGTACAACAAGGCTGTTCAAAATTAACTTTTTGTACGCATTCTGGAGATTCACTGATTAAATTGTTAGGTTCCCTAATAAAACGCTGCACAACAAATTTGGCTCAATTCCAACAAGTAGAAGCGGCCACAGAGCTAAATAATTTTTTTGAAGTTATTATGTAAACATAAAAAATAAATTTAAAATATTTATCGTCAACCCCGTGAAATTGTTAAGTTGCCTAAAAGAACGACGCATAACAATTTCTGCTAGCTTTTAACCAGTAGAAGCAAAGTTATGGCTAATTCCATTATAATTTAGCAAGGGCTGTAATGCATACCCTCAGAATTATACAATATTCACAAATGTTGTTCTTTCATGAATTCTAAGTGGATTACAAAAAACAAAATTGAAAAATTTCCAACGGTTTAAAAGATAATGCGGTTCAAAATTCTCTTGTCGCTAGGTGGTGCTGCATGCAAAAATCTTCAAAATCGATATTTTTTGCCTAAACTGATGGTGGAGAACCAATTAAAACGTCTAATTATACAATTCTGGGGCCAAGGAATTGGAAAAAATCAACTTTTTTGCTCAAAACTCAATGAAAAAAAAGTTACGGATGAAAAAACATTGGGGGGGCCCGGACTTGAAAAGCCATGTGGTGTTCAGTTTCCACAAAAAAAAATTATTGCAAAATGTACTTTGAAGCAGTATGGTTGATATAAAATTGGATTTTCGAAGTGCAATCTATTCCTTCATAAAATCTCAAAAAATATGGTCTTTCAGATGATTCATGGCTTATAATAGTATTTACGGTGAACAGCTGGTCTCTGCTGCTCACCGTAAATACTATCTTAAGCAATCAACAATTGCAAAAAAAAATTTTTTTTGAGATTTCATGAAGGAATAGATTGCACTTCGAAAATCCAATTTTATATCAACCATACTGCTTCAAAGTACATTTTGCAATAATTTTTTTTTGTGGAAACTGAACACCACATGGCTTTTCAAGTCCGGGCCCCCCCCAATTTTTTTTCATCCGTAACTTTTTTTTCATTGAGTTTTGAGCAAAAAAGTTGATTTTTTCCAATTCCTTGGCCCCAAAATTGTATAATTAGACATTTTAATTGGTTCTCCACCATCAATTTAAGCAAAAAATATCGATTTCAAAGATTTTTGCATGCAGCGCCACCTAGTGACAGGAGAATTTAGAATCGAATTATCTTTTGAACCGTCGGAAATTTTTCAATTTTGTTTTTTGTAATCCACTTAGAATTCAAAAAAGAACGACATTTGTAAATATTGGACAATTCTGACGGCATGCATTACAAATGTCAAAAAATTTGCTAAATTATAATGGAATGAGTCTAAGGGTTAGTCATCACCAAAAATGATAGTTCCGATGCTATTTTCCACGAGGAAGCCTGGAGACCCTGATTGGTTGCATCGCAGCATACGAAACATATGGTACGAAGCTAAGCATGTTGCTGAAAATCACACATCTGTGAAGTCGTGATCAACTCACAGCATGGTCACAAAGTGCAATGAAATAGGTGTTGTCGAAAAAATATCCAATTATCAGCATTACATTCTTTGTGGACTAATAAAGGGCACACATTTGAACTTTCCATGTCATACATAGCGTTTAGATGTGATGAGTGATAACTCGACTTGACTGTAAGAACTAGCACTAAATTCACAATCGAATCAATCAGGCACTAGATTTTCTCCAGCCCTAGCTGTGACATGTGCTTTGCCAAGCCACAACATTTACCCTTTAGATAGAGTTTGGAAGTCACCTTAAGGTCAATCAACCCCAGTAAAATGCACACAAATGAAATATCCGAGAAAGACATTCACACCTGATCCTGCGTGAGGTTTGGACTTTTGCTGAGCATGTCGTGAAGTTCGGCTCTCGGCATGGAAGTGATCTCCTCCATCGTGAATGGCAGTTTGATGGCCGGCTGTTTCCTCAACTTACCGCAAGGTCGAGATGGGAATGAACTGAAAAAGACGGAAGCTTCTGTAGTAATACGTTATAGGAAAATGACATTACTTCAAGGATAACAACGACTAATTGTGATATCACAGTGTTATGATGTTAGAGGTCCACACATACTCGCTTTCCCTACAGCAGGAGTTCGTAACTTTTTCACACTGTGGCTAATCATCTGGAATAATTGGGAAACATTTCTTGTACGGTAATTGAAAGATAAGTTTATACAGCAACTGGTAGTTATATTGATAAACTGACAAAAACAAAACAACACAATAAACATGATAGTACATTAATTAGTTATAAAAACACATAACTTGATATCATGGTTAAGCTTGCTTCTGCTCTTATCATGACTTAATTGCTGGTTTGGTGATGGAGGAATAATAATAAGGCAAACGCAAGTCCAAAAAGTAGCATATGCTGTACCAGTATCTTTTGTTCAATTTCAATTCTTCCTTTTGTTATCAGTGAGAGAACATAGAAACAATATTTTTTTCAACTTTTTCCATGCCCCTCTTTAAAAAGGCTCATGATTGGGGGAACACCTTCCCTACAGTTGATTACCAAACATAAAAGTGGACCATGATCACAGAAAAAAATAAGGCAGCCTTTTCCTACTTCTCATAATGTCATGAGTAGTAACTACATTTCGGCAAAATTCCTAGTCTAGATATTAATAAAAACATGCAAGCTATGATTGTATTTAACCTGGTTGATACAGGGATGTTGAAAATAATAGGCCTACCGTATATAATATCAAATTTCACTCATGTCCTGTTGCGGTAAGGACAGAGTAATTTTCCATGTATAATGCGCAAAATTTTACCGATTTTTTGCCCTAAAATAGGGGGGTGCGTACTATACATGGGTACAGCAAGCCTTGAAAAAATCTCCCTCGATCAAAAACTTGAAATCACACCTTTCTTCATGTTTGTTTGCAATCGCGCATCATCTCCAGCCATCGTACCCCGTAATTTGTATTATAGAGTGTAACGCACTGCCAAATAGACAAGCGCGTTGCCAATTAACAAAAAGCATGTTGCCAATTAACGAGAGTCTTCTGCACAGTACGCGATCTCTTATTACATACACAAGAGGCCATGTGCACAAGATATAATCGTTTGCGTAATCAGTCTCATCCCCAACAGGATTGCTGCGCCCGACATAACAGTTGGCCTAAGCAATCGCATCTGTAATTGTAAAAGGCCTCTTGCGCAAAATGTCATGTGTCGCTGGCCTCACAGGCTTTGGCTACTATTTTACTCTCGTTTAGAGACAATGACGTTAATTGTATTATGATTAGCGATGGTTATGTAACGATTGTTCGAGAGTGACATCGCAAAATAGAACAACATTGTGTACTAAAACAACTATTTATGTATTGCGAATGCACGGTGCGTACTATACATGGGTACAGGCTTTTTCCCCGAATTTACACGCCATTTTAAGGGTGCGTATTATACATGGGGGCGCACTATATTCGGAAAATTACGGTACTACAATTTTAATTACTGACACTTAAAAATGAATGGGTATTTTGGCAAATAATAACAGCCGGAATCGTTTTTTTAGTCTTGCAACGCTAATAAGACATGAATTTAATTTCCTTATACGCCTAGCATAGTATTGGGACTTCATGTCGTCACCAAAAAACTGTGCAAAATGTCATTCCAAGAATGCTTCTAAATATATCTCTTACAGTCATTTTCCAACAGACAACATTTGACTAGTCATGCTGATGATCGCATCTTGTATTGAGTTGTTCATATACACAGGACTCCCAGAAACCAGTTTAAAATGGATTAAACCAACATTAGCGAAATTCCTTTCAACCTGACCAGTTATAGACCTGGTTAGTTGCCAAGAGGAGGCTAATAATGTGGGTTTAAGCTAGCCGGAATACTTGGTCAAGAGAGGATGGATTAACATTTAATAGGGCAACGATTGCTGGTTATAGAAGCAGCTCTTTGTGAGCTGACCATGACTTGTAAAATACTAGAAATTACTCGACTGTGCAATAGTGAATGAATCTAAATGATACCATTCATTCACAAAATAGCCAACAAATTTGGTGGAAAAAACATGCTTTTGAATCAGTAGTAAATTACTTGACTGTGCAATAGCAAATAAACTCATAAAATCAGAGAATAATTTGGTGTAAAAACATGCTTTTGGATCAGTATTATGTACTTCTGTAGGAAATAACTACCCATTTTACAGCAGACAATGGTACTAAAACACTAACAGTACTGTGTTCAATTGCTTATATTTGGCTTAAAAAGATGTATGCATGTGGCATGTGGGAATCATAGGTTTTGGGTACTGGGTGCATGTCATTTATTACCTCAATTGTAGCACAGATAAAACTTGAAGATAGCTCTAGTCTAGTCAATGGTATATGATTACGAATGATCCCTCAAGCTTAAGATACATCCAATATTTGGGAAGATCGAGCATTACATTGATTTGAAAGTTTTCAAGACATTCATAACACAATAATTTTCGTTAATTATTAGACTTTTCTGGTTCGCTGTTGCAGATTTGATGAACAATTGGTATATAGCGTGGAGTACACTAACTACAACTATCATGCGCGTAGCTAGGGAGGCTGTGGGGAAGTTGTAAGGCCACAAATTTCATTGGCACTGGATTATGAAAAGTCGTTTGGATGCTGACAATTACCTCCGAAGAGTGTCAGTCAAAACTATTTGGGTTTATTACAATATGAATATTATTCAATTGAGTAGAGAAGTTCTGAATCGACAAGAGTCTCTCCTCGGACAGCATACTAGCAAATTGTCAGAAGAATCTTGACAAAAAAGTTAAAATCGTGCCAGTCATACCATCACAATCACTGAAATATGCTTTTAAGCTCCGTTCAGTTGCTATACTATTGTATTGAAGGTGCAATCCAAAAGAAGCATTAAAATAATGTGCATTGCAAGTGTCTTTAATGGAATATTGCACCTTCACACACGAGTAATGCATGACACCTCTATCCCATCAAAACAGCAGTTAATGGATAATGGAAACCACGAAGATGCATGATGCAGATAGAATTTCACTTCCTCACTAGCAAAACAGCAGGCATGACATGGCAAGCTTTTCAAAGGAATGCACACCAACTTTTGTGTCATCGTGTATCAGTAAACTATGTCAGCTGGTGTCTTGGCGGTTGACAAACAACAGATTCAAAGCTTGCCTACAGTGGCACACACTTCACAAATGTACAATGCTTACGCTATTGCTGGGAGTTCATAAATTAATGGCAGTAAATGGAGTTGGCAAATGGGGATTCCAAGTATATCCAGATTACCAGAATCTAGTTTTTCTATGCTATCATTTTACTTGTAGTCCAATTTCTAGCTTTCCTGAAAATGCTGCAGGATAACTATACACTGAAAAGTGTGAAATGAAACAAGCTGAGTGTACAGACATTTGCGATTCTCATGCATACCAATCAACTCTGATTTGATAGGCCTATCAAGTGAGCTTAAATTTTGTGCTATTTCTTTCTTATTGGTGACCTGAATCAATTTGAAAAGTTTTTCAAAATTCAGTAATACTATGTTTAATCTAATTCAGAAAATCTGTGTTGCTAAAATTGGAATTCTGATCTAATTTGGGAAATACGAAAGCTTTCTAGCTGTTCAACTCTGCCACCAGATAATGTGGATTAATAGTACTTGACTTATCAAAGAATAAGAATCATCGCATAAATTCATGCATCTTTATTAAAAGTACAACTTTATGCATGCCTGATTTTCAGCGCCTTCAAAACATGTTTAGTCATGAATTCCATGACTGTGTCGCGTGGTATTCAAATCACAGCACTGAATTATTCAAATGATACGATTTCAACAGCATAACAGCCACAAGAAACAACGTGATTTAGTTTGCCTCCAGGCATTTGCAGGAGATCATTATCGAGCATAAAAAGGGCAGAGAATATCAAAAGTTGCCTTCTCGGGTGCTAAGAATAGTTTGGCAACACACGCATGACAAACCATTGGTGTCATGAAAGTATGTGAGCCAATCTCCTGGTTTAACAATGATCTGCCAATTCCTGATTTCATTGAAGCATTAAGTAGTGGGCATCACCATTTTTGCCCACCTACGAGTTGGACTATATTGTACATGCTTGTACAGACTCGTACTGACTACTGGATTTTCTAAATGCGCAACTAGAACTAGAACGGACGACCTTTAAAAATCTGCAACCAACAGCTAGAACACGACTTCAGTAATTAGATTCAATTTGAAGCAGCTAAT
>ATSW01000286.1:0-11560 GCA_000444245.1 Botryllus schlosseri
CCCGCGAGCCGTATGTTCGACACCCCTGCTCTACGCCGTGAAATTTAAAAATAAAATAATTTTAAACAGCCCTATGATACTATATGTTGATGCTGCGCTTGTAAAAATTAGCGAGTAAATTGATAATTTCCGGCGTTATATATAGCCTACTTCACGCATTGCATAAA
This sequence comes from Botryllus schlosseri, assembly GCA_000444245.1. Classification (NCBI taxonomy): domain Eukaryota; kingdom Metazoa; phylum Chordata; class Ascidiacea; order Stolidobranchia; family Styelidae; genus Botryllus; species Botryllus schlosseri. Next base: position 168 of record ATSW01000286.1, read on the forward strand.
GCATCCAGTATAGAGTAGCGTGAATAGCCGATATATCTGCTGCGACAACCACCAAACATACCTTTGGTGGACGATATCACAATCGTAGAGTAGCATGGAAATAGAAGCGCACAACTCACCTCAGATATCGATGGAGATACATGATTGGGATATTCAGTGAACTGCTTCGTCGCATTTCTCTCATAGTCAAGTATGTCACCAGAAGTCCGCTAAGAAAGAAGAACGAATCCACCGCGAACGTACTGTTGGCGATGGCCATCGCACCGAAGTGTGAGACATAAAAGTTTAATATGTCCAGTACATTATCTGATAAAAGAATATATTTATAAAATATCATCATACCTATGCATATTATGAGACGGCTGACATAATATGCAAACACTATTGTAAAATATAACAACACTGGTTTGTATTCATACCAACAGTTGAGAAGGAAAAGTATAACGCATGTCCCAGTATAACCCATGCCATGCTGAAGAATCGTATTCCGTCCAATACTTCAATGGTACTTTCCTTTCTATCCGTGTTGAACAGGGTCTTCGTATTTTTAATCAATGAGAAGCACAGCATGAGATATGCCGGTACTTTATATTAAAAATACAAAAAAATCAGTAGCTAGTAATAAAGTTTAGAATGTGAAATGGTACCACTGCGCTTTCTTGCTTCGTGAGCAGGATTCTCGCCGTCGTAGTATAGGTCCAGACAGATAAATACCGTCTCGCATATTGTTCCCACAAGCACGAAAAATGCAAGAATAGAGAAAACACATCTGTAGAGAGAAGAGAAGATGCGTTCAAATGCATCGCTGTTTTAGAGAGCCCATTGATAATGTTGGCAGCATTAGTAAGGCAAAGATAAAATTATAGTCGCCAGAAGCGTCTATATTGACAACATAAGCCACAAGATGGGGTGCAGTCTCATGCATAAGAGTGATACGTGATGATGACGATAAATATTTCGATTCCAGGTCGATTTGTAGTATCTTCCGGAGGTAAGGATTACCAAAGATTAATTTCGGATTCTATTCCTAGTTTAGGCGAGACACTAGACAGATCTTGATGAGTTGCACATGATTATGGACCGTAATACATTTCATAGCGATCAAACGTAATGATTGTTTCCGATTTATCTCTGCCGATTTCGATTTGGTAATTGAGAAGTTTGGCTAGCATTCTCGAAATTTGATGCAGTTGTTGATGCTGGATTAGATTTTGAATGTGATTTTAAGCAACCTCCTCATCATCATGATTCATGATATCAGCAATCCACTTCTAGGGATGGTGAGATGTTGATATCGTCGCTGTCTCCGATTAATGTCAGATATCAAACGAGGTTCATAGATGTGTAACCTTGTGAAACGCTTCAAGTGGATATCAATTATGCACTCCGTTCGATACATGGTGATGATATTGTGACTTGTTAATAAATATCTTACTTAGCACCAACTTCTCTCTGACGTTGTCAGCATCAGTATAGGTTGAATAAAGATAAGCATCGCGTGAAATGTGTACAAAAACTCATGGTCATGCAATAATATTGTCCTTACATTGCTGCAATGTCCCCCCCTGAAAAGGGCTTGTCGCCTGCGCAAAATGGTGTAACATACGACCCGTTACCGAGAACAAATTCCAAATACGATGCAACTTCACCCTCATCACAACTTTCCGGAAAGCACGTTTGAAGGTATAAACCAGCAGTCGTGTTCTAAAACATATAAAGTAAAAATTATACATTGATATAGTNCAGNGGTCTCAAACACGCGGCCCGCGACGNCATTTTGGAATTNCAAGTATTCAACAATATATTCAAGTGCCATNTATCTTTTTTAGATATCGGAACTTAAAGTTCATGCAGAAACTACTATAAAAAAAAATCACTGAAATCTCAACAAACTTCACTATTTCATCACTTTTAAAAGCTACCATGCGGTAGAAGATCAGCTGTTACTTCACATTTCTAGTTCATGATGATAAAACATGACCCGTTGATGATCCGTGACAGAAAATTGTGATTTGGTTTGTTGCGACCTTCTCGAGAAATTACTCGATTTTGGATCGACTCAGTGATTAAATAAAAATGACTCGAGTTGAGTCGGGTCAAACGTTAATATCAGAGAAGGACTTGCGACTCGGAACGGTGACTTGGTAATCCTACGGACGCAACAATCTATGAAACTGTCATCGGGAATAGTAATATATCAAAAGGTAGTAGCTTGCGTGGCGTAGGGTATACAGCTAACTAATCAGGTCAGTATGGCAACCATTGGTATTCTGTGACCCCGTGCCGTATAGTTGGTTACATGCTGGGTGTTGTTTGTTCTCTTAATCCATTTTGTTATCGGTGGCGAGTAAGGTAGTAGTACGCTCTACAGCTGTAACAGCAATGAATTCTTCGCCGATTGGACATTTCTATTCCAGGGGTTCTTAACCAGGGTCCGTAGACCCCATCGGGGTACGAAGCACCACATCAGGGTGTACGAGATGCATTGTGGAATTAGGCCTACATGCTGTGGAATATTTTCTTGGCCAATTTATTCAACTGGAAAATAGTGAATGGGCTTTCTGATTTTAATATAGGTACCATCAGAAATTGTGTTGAAAGTGGACAGGGGCTACGAGAAATCATATTGGAAGCACAAGGGGTACGATTGCTAAAAAGGTTAGGAAGCAATGCTATTACTATGACTCAATAATGAATATATTTTAGTTGTTATTGACATGCTCCAATAATAATCGAAGGCAAATCTAACGCTGATTAAATTTGACTTTGGCAATGACAGTAACAATAGCCGATACTTATCAAGACTATATCTAAACCAGGATTAGGCTATACCGCTCAAATGCTTTGATATCAGATCGACTCATAGATTTTAAAATATTCTACATAAAATTGTGGAACGTCAAGGGTCCACTAGCTGCAATATTATGACCCGGCAGTTTTAGTGTCATCATGCATCTTCGCATGATGTCTATAACTCATTAATTAAAAAATTATGCCCGGCACAAAAACAATTTTATTCAAATATTTGAAAATGTGAATTGTTTCGTGTCAAGCATGAATAGTACAATAGTAAATTACATTTACACGATGTTTTTGGAATGCATGCCTGCAAGGTCCCGTCAAATAAGGCCTAGGCCTACTTGGAAATTATACATTGAATATCCCTATTATTGATGTTGCGACCCGCGGCGTCATCATAAACTAGGAAATTGGCCCGCGAGCACATTTGAGTTTGAGACCTCTGCTATGGATTATAACTTCTACAATAACGAATGAGAATATAACTATATTCATACAGTAGCCTAACTCTAAGATAGTAATGAAATTGGCTCGGGACAGAGTAGCTGCAAACTGGAGTGGTCCTATTTCGCCTTCCCTAAACTAAACAAACAACATCTTCTCTACAGATTCCGTGACAGGAATGCCACTTGTAAACTCGACAGCGACACTGTGCGTAGCTACGAATCCCGACTTTTCAACACACATTGCAAAGATTGTATATATGAAAAAACGTGTTCGAAAAGTCATTCCATTTAGCAGCATAAGAACAGATCATAATGAAGAACAGAAAGACGCATTCAAAACACTGACCTAAGTGGAAATATATTTTATGACTCACTGGCGACTCTCCAGCACCAATTCACACAAACATTACAGGATAAATAAATATTACAAAAAGATGCACAGATATCACGGCAGTATTGTTAGTGAGTATGATTTCAACGGGTATAAAAAAATTGACGGCATAAAGTAGCGATAGGGTAATGGAAAATGTTGTAAATAACTTACAGATCTCCCGAGAAGGGAGTTTAAATATTGTCATAAAAACACAGTGAACGATTACAGCGGTTGCCTAAAATAACGTTCAGAGGCTCTTTTTCTTATCAGAATAAGTCAAGTAGTATAAAGCATACGTTACAGAGCACAGCATACTGCATTCGTGTATGATTCGAAATACTGTAGCCTGCTTGTTAACGTTATGCTTGGTAGTAAATCTGCAAAGTGGACGCCAGTAGTGGAATCCCCAATAGGGATGCCTTACAATTGATATTGTCGCAATCTCTTGTGTGGTAGCCTGCGGAATTTGCCACCGGGTGTACTACGCTTTCCTCTGAATCTGGATAGTCGGGTTGCGAACCCCTCAGAACTCATCTGGTGCTCCGTACGTTGCACTAGACAACGGGCGTACATAATGCGACCGCGTTTGGTATGCATGTTCTCGCCCTTGGAGCAAGTGTGGTGCAATTTGTGGTAGTAACACATTTTGATGAATCCGACATGTTCGCAGCCTCGTTTGCAGCACATATGAAACCGGTTTTGGAACGGATACAGCCTCTCGTCAGGTGCGCGGGATCGCAATACCACTGCAAACAGGAATGTAAATATAAATGTTACAAACTCACACGAAAATAACCAGTATGCGTAAAATACTCACAATTCCATCTGAGGGTCTGGAAAGGATAGTGAAATGAGTCGTCGCGACAGATGAAACGCATGTCTTTGACAGCAAAAGGTTCGCATACGTGACTATATCTCCTGGAGTGACTGCAGTGACCGACAGAAAAGAGCATTGCCACAGCCAGCAGGCGCAGAACAGCGTCACTTGCATTCATCATCTTACTAGCAATCAAGTATATACACTATATATGAAGGTAGTTCTGTAAAAACAAAATTAGATATATATTTTTATTATTGTTGTTACAATTGCACTCGTTCAGTACCAGTTGGACTGGGGAAATTGTGTTTGGTGTTCAAGGTAAACCGTTATTATGTACATGAGACAGAACAGATGACATATACATTGAGATCACACAATAAAACACAAGTCTAGCATCCGACTTTTCGCATCTTTAGACAACACATTCAAGCTGGTCTTCGTGCAGAAGAGACGATCAGAATAGCACGAAAAAGGACAATTTCAATTCTCTCGAACATAACACGATATCACTGCGTTTCACAAAATCAACTCCTCGGAGTGCGTCAAGTGCATTCGACACCAGTAATGATTCGCAAATCACGCGAATATTGAACTTTCTTGTCGCATACGGAAAGAGTTATCGAAATTGCGTAAATCCAAAACAGCCATGCTACATTGCAAGGCAGTGCAAAATGATCGGTAAGAAGCAAAGGTAGTCAATAAAACTTTAATTTTTAAATACAAGCAGCTATGTACATAATAGCAAAATATTTCCGATAAATATAGATTTCTTTAGCTGACACATGTCCATAAATATATTGGTTATGTGCTTTATCTCCATTTTGATGACTGATTTTACCGCTTTCTCCACTCTCATCGCCGCTCCCCTTCTAAGATCCTCCTGTGTCTCCCGTGCCTCCTGACTCCTTTTCCACGTTCGGCTCTCTCGTGTCGCGTAAGGCAATTCGCACGCATCCCGTACCTGGCTACTCCGCTGGCTGCTTTTGAGCGGGCGTCGCAATGACTGTACCAGATTCGGTACGAGCACATTTTGTGCAGTTCGTGTTCGTAGCAGCCTCGTTTGCAGCAATTGCCGGCTTGGTTTTGGAACGGGTAAAGCTTGGGATCGGGCAGGCGGTAGCGCTTGACGACTGTAATACAAAGTAAAGGGATAAACGAAACAGCACGCGCAGTACGAAAACGGTACTTAGACAGTAAATACGAATGTTCATGCCATATTTTAAGTGACAATTTATTGAAGTCACAGTATACCGAAACTGTTAGAGATTTTCTGGAGCAGGCAGACACGTAATGTTAAAGTGTGGCTCCATACCATCAAAATATCACTGGATAGAAGTACGACCAGACAGCTTTGAACCCACCGTTACGCACGTAGTATCGTAAATATACTGAAAAATAATGTCGATCGATATCTGATCAATCTAACCCGAATCGAGTTATCGCGATCGCGGTCGATGGATTCTACTTGTCTGCTTTGTTGTTGCTAGAGCAAATCGCTTACTACTTACTGTGTTCTCTACTGAATTCGAATGGAAACTCAAACGCCGAATTTTCGCAAAACCACGCCAAGAACCGCCGAGCGTCGTGCGAACACATAACGAAAGGCCGCATGCCGACTGACGATCCTGCCACGCTGGACGCGAGGTAGAACAAAGCGACGGCAAATGCGCCCGCCTTAAATATATTTTTCATTTCTTGTGATGAGTAATTTGACTCACAGATTTCCTGCGTAAAAAATATTCATTCCGTTACTCGAGGGTTTGATGAGGCATGTTCGGGGAAAACAAAGTCGCAATATTGCTCTTATTGACAGCTTGCCTTTCGTAATGAGGCTTACGACGCTATACTTGCCAGCATAGCCCAGAAACTAGTGCTGATGCTAGACAGTTACTTGCAATGAGATTTACCCGCAAAATGCCTAATTCTACTACGTTTGAATCACTTATATAGGCACGATATACCTATTGTTCTTCCTGTGCTTTTTTCGTGTCAATTTCTGTCCAAGATTTGGATGCGTTATGTGTCAAAAGGAGAGAAACCTTGGTGGCGCATGCATGTCCGATGCCTATGCAGACTTGGAATTGATCAGCCACCCGGAAATAGATTACTCTCGCATTATCCCAAGCCGTAGATAAGCCTACCAGAACTCGGGAATACAATATTTTCTTAGGCAAGCGGGCGCATTTTTCTCAATTTTAACACGTGATAATCAGGACTGTGGCCGTACGAACACCTTCGAAGATCGTGCATGAACTCATCGGTTTTGTTTTGATAATTGTATTACTCATTTTAAGAGGTCTAAATAATTAGATTGGTTTAAGGAAGACGTGAAGGCTCACCCAATAACATTGCACCAAAGACCAACCGCAATGATGCTGTAAATGTGACAGTTCAGCAGTTCTGCATTGACGAATTCCGTTGTCCGGTATTTTCATCATTCCGGACAGGTCACATATTCATCTGCTTCTGCAGAAAACCTTGGTAGCTATGTCAGGATCGACCGCGTAAAACTATATTTTTGAAAATATTGTCACACAAAATATTGTCAGGCTACATATAAACGGGCGGAACGCCAATGGATAATATATTAATTTCAACATTAAATACGCGAGTCATCTCTAATGTGCCGTGGAAATCAAGATAACATTGAAATTTCATGGATCAAAAATCGCTGTAAATGTAGCAAATCATATAGTACCGCACAACTGATACTTTATTTCTACAGATGAAGAGATGAGAATCGGCATTATTTAAGACACCAATAAAAGTTTATAATTAATTACGAGCAACGACAACGATCACAACGGCCCTCGTCGACTTCCGAAAACAGCCGACCAAGTTGAAATTACGACCCAACTTATACGTCACAATTCGTTCAGCTCATGCGAGCTAACCCAAATCCATTGACAACGTCACATATGATATGTGATTCTTTCCGAACTATATTCGTCACTGGTCATTTCTGACTTATACTGTGAAAACTTGTGCGGCCAGCGACCAGTAAGCTGCCACCAGGTGCGTTGACACTCCCAACTTCCACCCAATCACAGATTAGAAAGTTTCGTCCGATTCTCCACACCGGTACATTTACAAACGTATCCTTTCGTGTGAAATATTTACCTAATCTGTCCATTTGCCCTTAAACTTGGTAGAAGTGGCTTGGTTTCAGGTCACATTAGTTCAGAATGTAGAACCTCTTTGTTGTTGTTGTTGCAGTGAACTTTCAAGGCATCCAATCTGCTTCGATGGTTTCGCTTGCCCTATTTCGGCGTTGCGGTCCGCACGCGAGGTCCTTGGCGACAGCCGAAGCTAGGATGAAAGTTTGGCAGGGACGTTTGAAAATTCGGGTGGATTTTTTAACAATGTCATGACGTCATATATGGCACATATGACGCCACAATCGTGTCGAGGGGGAATGGGCGCCTTTCGTCCCTGGCTTCACCTATAAGTCATTGATATCTATATATATAGATATCAATCCCAGACATCTAAGACATTGATGTCCAGTTATTTTTTGCTTGGAGAGCGCTCGATAATCTGACATCAATATCATTCCTATACCAAGGAAGGTACACTATTGAAAAGGCGGACTATTCCAACAGTAAAAACAAACGGAGTAGCCACCACTTCCGCACAGGAGGATTGTACAACGATTTATACTGTAGCCTATGCCTATTCCGTCAAGGATTAGGTGAAGTTTTCAGTTGAACAGAGAGTATGACGTCTTTTTTTCAAATTCCTTACACCGAACCGAATCGGATTCTAGTTCGAATTGACGTCAATGGTGATTCCCAATCCACAAGTTCTAATCCCATCTCTAAAAACGAGAAAAAAGTCACGTAAAACTTTCTTTCGATTTAAAGCAAAAACGGTATTCCATATTTTTTCTCAGTCAATGAAGGCAAGTGGGGGAATATCCAGTGAACAAAGAAGAACAAGGTCGAATGTGTAATTTAGGGTTGGTAAGAGCATGCAACATGATTTTCTAATGTAATAGGTGCTTTGAGTCAATGATGATTCAATTTGGTGTTGACAGTGTAAGCACCATCCAATACGCTTCAACCAGAATCATAACGCCGTAGCGAGCCTGCATTGTTTTGAAAACGTACTACTAGTTTTCGCGGTTGATTTGCTCTGGAAGCGCCAAAATATTTACTTTGCACTGCTGATGATGTAACCCGTCAAAACTGGACGTAATGTCAACGCGAGGTGCCCATCGCGAGTTACCGCACGCGGTGCTCCGTATGTATATTGAAAAGACATGCCAATTATGTCATAGTTCATGATTGAATTCGGAAGTATCTTCCACAAAATGCTATTTCCCATGCTCCATGAAATTAATCGGTTTAATAAAGTCGTCGCATCGCGGCACGGATGTTTAACATAGCGCTACAGGAATTTGCGGTGTTCCTATGATCTATTTATCTACTTACGAGCTTACGACCTACCACTCTCTCAAGAGCGTATGATGACTCATTACGGAGTAAGTAACGCTCGGCTCGATTCCCGCCTAGCGCGAATTACCTGAAGCACAAGTGCGCAGTTCTGCCTTTTGTATATACTCTATCTATAGGTGCTAAATAAATAAAAATGCCACCTTCGATGCATTATTCGTTACGCCAACGTTTTGAGTACAAGGTTCCCATGCGGAGGTAGACCGATTTATACGATGCACAATTCATGGCAGTTGCAGTTGTGCACTCAGTGTTGTATATCCAAGTCCAGTTTGAGATTTTAGCGTCAACGCCAAGTCGTAATCCATATCCTAAATGCATTCCGTATCGTGCCCAGCCCAGCCCAGTATCATAATTACTTAACCAGTTGAATCTCGTATGTCATATTTTAGAAATTCCACATTCAAGCCAAATACCCAAAAGTCGCAAATCGAATATGAATGCAATCCAAAACACACCTTTCTGAAGTGTTGAATCGATGCCAACGACCTCGCCTTGATGCTTGTGATCGAGTGATTGCGTACTTGAAGGACACAGGTTAACAGCGCGGTCGTATTCACCAGCGGATAATCACCGATTGTGCTAAAATCATTTTACGCGTGACTTGATTTGTTAACGTAGCAAATTGCGATTCAAAAGTACGATGACCGTTGCTTACGGTTTCGATTTGCGTCCGCGAATGCGAGCTTTCTTACGTAACTAATTAAAATGACGGGGAGTCGTAGTCGCGCCAATTTCTATCTGGTAGTCACTTTTACCCCTCTTAGGTACATAGATAGGCCTGTCATTCTGTACGCACTACGCATAGGCCGTTGGTTTTCTTATTGGGAGTTTGATCAAGTCTATTTTTGTTGTCAGTAATGGGTACTCACGAACTCCAAAATGGGATCGGTAATATGGTCGATTTATAAGTTCACATGCACGGCATCCATCTTTCAATCTCAGTACGCCAAGTATGATAATTTACTCACGAAATCTGAGGTATACGATGCCTACGATATAAAGATGACGAAATAATACCCAATAGTTTCAGTATTCCTTCACTGATAAATTACGATAAGCCATCAAACAATGCCTAATTCGATGATTGTCAAGAAATCGAATACTGTATTACAAGCAATGCATCCAACATTTAAGGTCATTAAACAATACTTCGCCTATGCTAAATTGGAGCTGGTGTGATTGTTAACGTCATGGATTGTAACGTATACGGGAATCGTGAAGTATTAATCACAGCACGCATACCACATGGATATGGCTTCATTTACAATTCTTTGTTAGATACGAATTAAACTTGGGCTGGTGGAACTCCACTTACGTCATACACGATGAAATTACTCCTCGGGGTCCTCTGCATCCATAATTTGACTTCTTGTGGTATCCCATAATACTTGCTTATGATATTCGTTCTCGCATTGTAGTCTTGGTCTGTAGGGGTTGAACTATTCGCTTTTGAACCAAAAGAAACTTGGAGTCAATCGGCTCATGTAAAAAGTCTCAGACTTTCAGTAAACAGGTATGTGCAAATGAGGGGGATAGCCACGGACAATGCCAATAAAAGAAAACAATTGTATTGCGAACAACAGTAGTGTCGATCCTTCTGATCCCATTATCAGCTCATGTGTGGCTAGATCCTACCCGTTCAATAATTTTACCGGTTTACCGAAATAGTCTTATTTACTTATTTATTGTGTGTTAATTGAAATGACATGATAAGTGGTGCGATTTTTTGACATTGCAAAATTTTGTCACAATTGTAGCGTTAGGTCAAAAAATTGTCAAAATTGTTTACAAGTCAAAGAATTTTGCAGCCTGCATTTCGTTTGTATCCTAGCGTAGATGTTTGTACTGTCGGTGAACTTATCATTTGACATTTTACATATTGTTCCCTACTTTATAGGCCTGCCGTTGTAGACGGCCCATTGTCAGCTCAGTGCTCATTGTGAATTATAGACGTTCAAATGAAACGAATAGGTTGACATGGTGCTATGCTCACCGTACCGCAATATCCTAACTGAAGCAAGACTGCGTGGGCAGTGGTTCTTATATCAAGCTGCCATGATCAAAAGTTGCGACGTGGACAACATTTTCAGAATGAAGCAATAAGGTGTGTCACCAGCAGTATACGCACAACTTAGTGTCGCCAACCAACAACTCCTGCTGTTGAACGTTCTTTCTCCATTCTTGGCAAGCTACTTAGGAAGGACATACACTTTATACCCGAGAATGTTGGAAAGCATCTTTCGTTGTACTACAACAAATTTTAATTATTTCAGCCATAATGCGTGATGTAGCTACTGAAATCTTCATCGGTCCAGATTTCGTTAAAATAAAGTTATTTCATGTAAAAATTTGTCAGTTTTAAGTGAAAAAGTTTTTTCAGGTCAAACTACTTCGTAAGGACGGACAGTTCCAATCAGAAATGAAGATAAGTAATACAATTCTAACATTATGCGCGAAAACGTCTAATTTACATACGTGAGGGCATCATTTTGTCAAAG
>ATSW01000291.1:0-10033 GCA_000444245.1 Botryllus schlosseri
GTCGGACTCGAACCCGCACCCATCAGTGTTGCAGCCGCGGATTATACCACTATCTTGCCACACACCTACGTGTAGTGTATTTCGTTTTTTGATATTGTGTGATTGCGGGCAGAGCTTACAGCAGAGTGTCACTAAATCTGCACAATCGGAAAAGCTGAAAATTTCTAGCAAACAGTTTCTAACAGAACAAATAATTTGGGAAATTGGAAAGGTGCATGCTCGTTCGGTGCTGAATTTCTTTTCATGCCACCGACTTCCTGCGGTGAGTGGTTCGAAGTTGGAATGCAAAGAATTCCAACATAAATGTTATAATGATATTGGAAATTGTAATAGATGAAAACGGTTCGCAGTGCAGAACCTACCAAGATTCGCTGGCGAACGCGACCTCTAAATGTCTGAGGTTCACACAGAACGCGAACGTGAACCTCACTTTCACGTCATCCTTAGTAAATATAGCGTGAACGGTACTTTCAGGTACCAAATTATGCTTCCGTACCCATTCAAATGGGTGTAATATAGAGTCAAATACACCATGGTGTGTTAAACTTATCTGGACCCATTGGAATAAGTTTGAAAGCATAATTTGATTCCTGAAAGTTCCCTTCATTGGATTTACACCTTACGCTATTGTGGGAAGTTTTTAAATACACCTTTGTTATCACCAATGGATTTATATGGGCTTACCTACTATGCAATGCATCGACCATACGGTAGAACTTAAACATTAGAAATCCGCTGTTCTTCTACAATACACAGGAAGCCGTGCTTCTATAGTACATATGCAGTTGATGCGTATTTTGTGACAAAAGAAAATATCGCAATCGAGCATCACATGGTCGCCGCAGTTCAGTGGTTGAATCGGTAGTTCTACAGAAGGCCAATATTTGGTATTTGCCCCTAGCTATCCAGCCACACTCGAAGATACAAGGACCGGCTCCACGCCAATGTGCATGAGCATTATCCATACGGGCAATCCGGAGTCGCAGTTTCACAACTCTACCGTATTCAACTAGTCAATTATGATCAATTTATTACTAAACCCCCTGGTAATCTCATACGTGATGGAAGCCGGAAGACGCTTCTTTTCATCAACGCTGAGTTAAGCACAGGTAGAATGTGATATTGAAACGCGAATCCAAGTGCGGCGAATTATTATACGTCAAACGTTGGGACGTTACGGCTGTGATGCATTCAATTCAATGAGAATCCGTCACACCTTCATGATTTCGCAATGCAAGAGTTCTCTGCTTCTCGGTGAACCCTGTGGACTTCGTTCTTAATAATTCTTTGCTGATTTCGGGTACGGAAACACACTGAACACACTGAACATACTTCGATTGGATAAAGATTTGAAACCTCAATTCGTACCAGCTGTGTTTCAATATTGCTCACCGCAAGGATAGCATACCTTGCCTATTCCATAAGTACTATTTCAAATCCATGTTAACCGTGTGATGTACCAGAGCGGGGAACCTGTAGTCGGTTTTATTGGCAATATCTAGACTGGCGCTGACAATATAAACGGATCACCCTGCCGCGGTGAGTAGTAGGGCTTGCGGTGCACCTAATTTAAGGTACTTTTCCCTGGAAAGCAAACGTCTAGTTCCTGTGTGAAGAGGTCAAAGCTTATCAAGAAACTTACAAAGGTTTTGCCAAATTACTTCCATGGTTATGTTTAAGAGTAGGCTACTTCCTTCTACCTCCACTTGGCAGCTTAATTCCTCTTTATGAGAGAAATTATCATGATCTATTTGCACCTATTTGTATTGTCATTGGTTATTCTGTGTTACTGGAAAACATGTACGATGTAAAAGTACACTGTATTTGGTGAAGTGACCACCTCTGATTAACTGCTAAAATTATTCCACACCAAGACCAAATCTACTTTTTCAAACTAACTACTTGGGTACTGTTCGTATCTCCATTTTCTGCTCCTGCTTGAGGTAGTTTTGACATGTCTTTGAAATTGCTATTTGTACTTTTAATTAGTAGTAATTTATGACCTTGCTCAACTTCATATTGAATAGCAACACTGACTACCTTGAACCCCTATGCCTGTGCGAGTCTGCCATTGCTGACGTAATATGCTGCAGCGGATTACGGAGCCGCTCAAGTATCAAATTCTATGGAGGAGTTCATAACAAGCGTCTTGCGCAACGGTATTCTCCGTTAGCGTTCTTTCGGTTTTCGTGTTGAAACTTCCTGGAGTGTTGAGTAAGAGACGTTTTGCTACCTGTCTACTGGGTATAAAATTACGATTGGCTAATGCTAATCATAGTATAGAAACATATATGTAGTGGAATGACGTAATATACCTTTGTCGAATGCTTGCCGGAAACCGTTTAACAAGGTAATATAGCATGTGGATGTCTTTCATTTGTACGTATACTTGATTCGATGTGAGTTTATTCCAACTCAGTTAAGCGGTCATTCCACGCAAATCTAGACCTGCGCTCGTTTAAGACTGCCGTGTCGTATATAAATCAGTACAAGCGCATAAATACTACCAGTTATTGTGTAACATTATTGTAAAATGCGAATGCTACGATGATATACACGCGTTGCTGGTTGGTTTAGTGAGAAGCGGTCAAACATTTGTCTTCTTATAAAATCAAGTCGTTTCTTCGTAGGATGAAGGACGAAGGCAATGCCGTTCGCCAGACGAGTCGTTACCTGTTTTGATGAGCAGTGTCGCACGCAGGGGGGTTTGGGGTTCAAAATCGAAACCTCGTCCTTCTGAAATGATAATTCGATCCCCATTATTTATAAGCTCATTTATAATTAAGCAATGGGTATCACGCAGTTGTTCTCCGGCCGAACAATGCGACGATAGTTTTCAAGAGGAAGCCTCGTATTTCTGAACTGGTAACTGAGAAGGAACAGATTTGCAATATTCATTGTAATGTGTTCATTTTGTTTGTGAATTATATTTTAATGCATTTGTTCCAGTATGTTGATGCATATATCTTTCAGAGCACCAGTAGTCTATAGTGTTAGATGTGCAATTTGGTAGATATTTGTTTTTATGACGTTTTGGGTTCAGCGAAGGTTCGAAGATTAATGTGAGTGTTCAGCGGGGTTATTATTATGGTTTCATAAATAACGATTTACCTTTTGCGCCCAGCTGGTCACCAAATAAACACCTTTTCAGGGATGTATGTTGTGTCCTTTAGCATGTCGCACTAGTTACTGAGATCTTAATGATGATTGTCATGGAAACTTAGCAGTCAGCACCGTATTTCATTCATCCCTATCGCACTTTTTCACCCTTATTTGGACAGTTGTGTGAATGATTACCATGAATCTAACTATGGGAGGAACTGCGGACTATCAAGTTCCTTTTGGGTTGCGAATTGGTATTATAATCTATATATCTCTAGTCACGTCCACGGGAATTGTGATGAATGGGATTGTTATAACTGCCTTTTGGAAAAATAAGGTTAGTTCTGGTAGCACAGCGTTTAATTAAATTCATGGATTGAAATCTCCATCTGGGCTGCATATCATGGCCGTGTACTTCGGAATTATTAAGCTCGGCTTGATTTTACGTTGTGCTAGTTTGATCAGATATGTGTAAGGCGCTGTACATGTCTTCTTTCAGAATTAATATCACGTATTCAAGTATTTCCAGCTCCGATAGGATTCCCGTATTAACCTAGTTATAAAGGCTGTAAGAATTTCGCGGTTTAATGAACTGTTCATCTGGTCGGCTAAATATCCCCCAGGTTTATGTCAACTCTTACTGGTCGAAGGTATTAGTTTTGAGTTGAGATTGGGTATGTTGATAAAGACTGACTTTAATACTGTCCTAACCTATAGGATAATATTATGATGAATTTAACATTAAATGAAGTACTCGATTTTGATTTGATTTAGAAACTACGAACGCCGGTGAACTATTTGATTTTGAATCTATGCGTGTCCAACCTTCTCAGCGCTACCGCCAGCGCATCTTTAATCATTCCAATAAATACAATTGGAAAGCAGTTTTTTGGCAACAAGGGCTGCATGATGTATGTTCTCGTCTGTGGAATATTCGGTACGTATCCTCAGGTGGCTATACTTTTCAATTCACACTGGTTCACTGGCGACTATAGGGCTCGGGCACTATAGAGTTGTTCAAATATATCTTTTTTCAGGATTCCGAGGATTCACTGATTACATTGCTGGTTGCATAAAAAATCGCTTCATCTTCACACAACATTTGGCTCAATTCCAACGAGTAAAAGCCGAATCAGATCCAATTGTAGATTTAGTTATCTACGAAAACGACGCAAAACATTGACGCAATTCCAACCAGTATAGAACCGAAGTTATTCGAGTTTTTTCATTAATTATTCAATTAATTAGTCAAAACTATTATTGCAAATCCAAAACTTTCAGCCGCAATAAGTGCCGTTCTACCGGTTGTAATTTGACAAAAATTGTTATGCGTCGTTTTTGTAGGCAGCTCAACAATTTCGTGCGGTTGACAGTAAAATTTGAAAAATCTTTTTTTTTTCAAATAAATTCAAATTTTCCACTTGGCTCTACTGATTGGAATCGAGCCAAATGTGGTGTGAAGCGTTTTTCCTAGAAAGCCTACCCATCCATTCAGTCATCCCCAGAATACGGAAGGAAGTAATTTCTTAACAACCCTGCTGGGCACAATGATCCGAGTACTCGAACCTGAATCTAGTGTCAACTCCAATGATTCGAGCCCGAGTAGTGGGACTGATTTTTGCAGTACTTGAATTATACGCTTCATGCCACAACAAGTTCATTTATTCAGGAATATTATAATTTCCATACTATTGTGTACTGAAATTCCATTGATCATAGCGTATCACGGGATCATAGCGTAGCATGTTAGTGGAAACAACATTATCAGCCCACATCATTTGTCACAAAGTGCAAAGAAATAGGTATGATAGAAAAATATTCAAATGATGTTTAATGAGATCTAGAACTATCTTCTTATTCTTTACGTTGAAGGGCGTAAATTCCACGTCATACATACTGTTACGTCGTCATACCGCGAAAGTCTCGCATACTTGACTCGAATTGTGACCAGCGTTGGGGGCGAATCGAGTCACTTTGCAAAAATGACTTGACGTGACATGATTCCAAATTTGAAAAATGTGGATTGACTCGAGAGTAAAAGCAAATCTTTCGAGTCAAGTCCAAATCGTCCTGTAATTGGTGTCGATTTAGTCGCTTCACCTGTACGTACATGTTCGAAACACAATGATATGTCTTGTGTGAGCAAGCAGTCGTATAATGATTGCAAAGTCTTTTATTACTGAGCATGAGTAGATATGTCATATCGATATGCATAAGTTCAGCTTCGGATCGACTGGGAAATGAGGTAATCTCATTCTCCATAAAAGTAATTTGATTCAAAAATGACAATGGCGTTCATTTCCAGCACTAGTAATTCAGGTTGATCTCAATTAATTCAAAGTTGAGTGACAGCTCAACAGGGATGGTGGTCATTTTAGTGAATAATATTTCAAGGTATTGTTAGTATTACCGCCGTTAGGGTTAGAGATCAAGCTTCTTGATTAAAATGGAATGTGACAATTTATCATCCGAAACAACTACGTTTCTGTGAGTCAAATGAATAAAACGGTGCTTTTCAAGTGCTACTAAAAATTGTTCTATCATTCAAGCGATTTGTCATTCAAAGTGTTAATGCAGACATCTCAGCGTGTCACACAATAAAGTTTTCTGGTACTCAAATGATTTTTTGTTTATTATTTCACTCCTCGTGCCACGTTCATCTCACTCAAATGAGATTTCGCTCAGTTGAAAAGAACCATTAGCTACGTGATATCAGGCTCTATACGAGTACTAGATGATATTGTAGCGAACGTATATTTATACAATATTACATTTTTAAAGTTGATCTGTGATGATTGCAAGGACAAAAGATCCGATTAACTGGAGTCAGTACTTTTCATCGATAGATTTGTTTCCGTTTGGAAAGGGATTTGCATGTATCAAGTTATCGCAGATATACCAACTCCAACCATATTAGTTTCTACGTATATAGGCATAGAAACCAACTCGCTGATTTTCGTTAAGGTGTGACAAATTTATGTACGATTGTGATTCTCTCTATCGCGCATTTTATCGTGATATGCAAGTCCAATCGTTTCGCTCTGTGTCGTCGTCATGCTATCGCAGGTTAGTGTTGAATAAGTATTCAATTATTCCTGGACAATATGTAATTGAAGAAACCGCGATTTATTTAAACCTGCGTTTTCGTTGTTTGAAGCGACTTTGCGAGTATTAAGACAAAGGACTTAAGCTTTCTGAATAGCTTTCGCCTATATTTTACCGTCATGTAGAGACACAAAACATTCAACATACCGACATTGCTGCACACACCGATTTGAGTACTAAATCCATATTGAGTATCAATTCTAGTGTCAATTCAATTGTGATCATGGCTTCTTCCACGTAGTAGTCTAAAGTACCATGGTCTCTGATTGTTGACATTTTCTAAACTGGTGTGTCGATAAAGGTAAAACAAAAATATCTCATTGTTAAATCAATTTACCGTTTTGAAATTTCCAAATTAGTGAGCTACTCAAAAGCTCTCCATCGCCACTGAATATCGTTGAATATCGCTGAATCGCTGAATATCTAGTGCGGGGGCGGGCAACATACGGCGCGCGGACAGTTATCCGTCTTACATGATAATGTGGCCCGCGGCCCCACTCTTCCGAGATTCCCCACTACTTGCTTACATACATCAAATTTTAGTGACTGTATGTTATTAAACACATGTATGCGCAGCGAGCGAGGGTGGAGCTTACGCGTAAGTTCGTCGAAGCGAGAAGACTTGCATTATCGGCATTTACGATGTACTGAGCCCTAATGTCATTTGTGGTAATAATGGTGTTTGTCGACGACAATGGTCAATTACACCAGGCCGATATTTCTTATTTTTGATTCCGTAACCGCCGACTTGTAGCACGGCGCACACTTCTAGGCTTTTGTAAGACACCGATTATGCCAGGTGTCGCCAACTGAAAACGGGTCGCGAGCCAATTTCAAATTTCGAGCCCGCGGCCCGCATGAATTCAATATCGAGATAGACAGGCCGCACAGTTTAACAACCACGCTATCTCGTCAACTACTTAACCCTAATGCATTGATATCTTGGTAAATTTGGGGTACCGGGCTTATTGAACGCCTTGAAATCGTAATGAAGGATTGCACCGTGTGTTGATTGATCAGAGAGAAGCAGTCATGGTAGTACCTGTATGACAAGGGTGGCCATTTGGCCAACCTGCGGCCGTAGAAGCAAATTTGTGCGGCCGTGGACACGTAATTCAATTAGTAGGTGTTGGCGGCCGTCGACGTATAATTTGAATTTACGAATTGACTCCCGATTTCTTGAAGGATTTTAATTATTCTTGAAAGTTTCTTCGCGCAGCGCGCGATTCAATGCGACTTTATTTTTCGATTTTAATATAGTTGCGCACTTTGCAATCAGAGCCCCACAGTACAGCTGCGAACAGATGAGCCACATATAGAAATACCAACTCGGAATCGTGTTCTCCTCACTATATCGACAATCCTGACGGGAGGTCAAGACATGCAAAGAACAGCATGCAACAAAGTGACTAATAATAATTGGCCTGCTCTGACCGACCCTCCACCAACTCTACCGGTGAATCTGATCACATGGGATGAAAACTAATTTGCAGAACTACTAATTTTAATGACGAAATTCATGAATGAATCTGAAAAAATTTTCGCGCATGGCGCGACTATGAACAACAGCCTACATTATTTAATAGATTAGTACGGAGTTCGCCGGAAATGGACATAGACACTTTAACATGAGTATTTGACGTCCTGCTAGTTCATTACAACTATTCCCTGGAATGCGGCCGTAGGCTACATGAGTAGCCGAAATGCGGCCGTGACTGGGAAAAAGATTGGCCACCCCTGCTGTATGACAGTGCTGTTCTCAAATCCACATTGTCTTCGTCATTATTGGCGAGAAATGGCTTTGAAGTTGCATTGCTGTCGTTAAAATGCATTCATGAATTACGATTTATTCCTTGTATATGTGGATAAATGGGCGAATAATGTATCGATTCAGCAATCCGGCCCGCCAAGTACTTAATTTTCCTATATCCGGCCCGCCGACTTGAAGAAGTTGCCCGCCCCTGCTGTATGCTAACAAACAAATGGCCATGCACGGTTCCCGGCCACGATTTTTGCCGTTCGGTTTTCCATCGTACGGTTAATAGGCCGTCTTGCCGTGTAAAGGCTATAGGCTAATTCACACAGGCACGGTTCCCGGCCACGATTTTTGCCGTGCGGTTTTCCATCGTACGGTTAAGTACAGGCGTACAGGCGGCATGCCGGTATGATGGTACTGCCATGTAGTAATCTGCACTCAGCAGTAGTAATGAGTCGTTTTGTTATGTATGCTCGCCAGTTGTGGTTATTCTATATTACTATGCGATGAGTGTTTTGCGTCCGGCAACGATATTGCGATCAGGCTGACTCAGTTGCACGTGTTTCTACAGCAGTCTGTTTTCTGCATACCTGATAAATCATTGCTTGTGATCACAGGGCTGCCTGCTATTCACTTATTCTGGTTCAATGTGTGTGTCTGATTGAAGGACTGCTACAAGACATTTCATAACCTTGTTATCCTTGTATATATGTAGTTGACGTTAATTATTTGCATTTGCCATTTTAACCTAGAATTCCATGTCCTGTGCTGTGATTATCTTGTAGCAAATGAGTACCTAGTTAGTTGATAGAAGCTGGTAATTCATTCCTGCAATACTGTTTCATTTTATCAACTAAAATGAGTTCAGATTCATATTATATTGATGCATGCATTTTTACTACACAATGGTGTCTTTTCAATCTTACTACATCTGTTTACAGAAATTTTACTCTATAATCCTTTCCACTAGTAAAAAATCAGGCCAGTTGTTGATGACAGCCTACATCAACATCAATTGCTGATGTACTGCAAACGCAAACATCTGGTATGTCCATTTCCATTCATTTCTAATATTCATTTTAGTATTACTGCTGTAATTTCATTCAGTGGGGCAAGTGAAAACTCGATGGTCGACTTCGAGGAGCAATTTTTGGGAAAGGGGGAATAATTTACTCCTAGTTGAAATGCTGCATTTGAACAAGATAGGACGTCATACTAGCAGAAAATGTTTCTGGCATCCAACGCAGAGAATAGGTCGTCATAAAGTATAAATTTTTAGCTTCTTTGTTGACCATACTCATCTGTGTATCACTGTTGCCAACCTGCCAGATATTGAAAAAGTTTACTACTCTGATAGTTTGATTACTCCAGCAGAATAAGCAATGATTGGTTGAAGTGACAACATCAGATATTGTGAATTGTGGTGAATCTTTACATGAAGTAAAATTCCTTATGGCATATTAAATTTCAAAGGCATTGCTGTAAAATAACCTTTCAAATGTTTTAATATTGGAATTTAGAAACCACTGCCAGGGACAAATGATGTGAAACCAGCTGATGTGTAAACTAGCACTGCTACGTCATCTCTTGCATCCACCAACAACAACGCATCATTGAACTCTACAACTGCCAGACAATTACCTGGGAAGAGCGAAGATACTATGATGACAGACATTTGATGAAGGTAGGTGTAGCTGTGATGTATGACTTGTCACGCTATGCATGTAACATATAAATTATATCTTATTCAGGGTGACATGATAAAGTTTCTACAGAAGAGCACTGACCAGTTTTCTGCACCCTGGACTAATATGATCATTTTGCGAACTTTATGGCGGAACAGTTGTGAGTCAACGGAGGCTGTGTGTGCTGCTGCAATAATGAAGGACATTATGCAAACTTTACAAGTTTATGATCGCAAGAACCAGTTGAAAACTAGCACTGTTATTTCATGCATACTGTTTTGTTTATTATGATTATTACTACATCGATTTAATTGGTACCGTTGTATCGCATATTATTCTTGTTTTTTCTTCAAATGTATGCATTCTGTATTTGCAGATGTTGCTG